>OY764961.1:147737490-147774525 GCA_963668005.1 Melieria crassipennis | reverse complement strand
GGCCCAATTCGCCAACCACTGCTCGGCACACACACACACACACACACACACAAACACAGAGAATGTCCTTCGCCCCACACTGTACATAGAAGGGACCCCAAAAATGCAGCCAGCAGGAAAAAAATGCAAAGCGCATAAACGCCAAAGAAACAAATGCAAAGAGAGAAAATCGCAAAAAAAATACACCGAGCAGCAATAACCACCCAAATATCCTTTTTGCAATTTAAACAACGCGCGTTTCATTCCCATTCCTTAACCCCCCCTGCACACGGCCAATGCCAATACCCCAATCTGCCAACGTCGGGCACCGGCAATGCCAAAAACAAATCCCACCCTAACCTCAATTTTAAGAGCTCTACTGCTGCAGCCCCCCGAACCCAGTCACCCACCCAGACACAGTCGCACGCGCTCTGCCCATTGCCCCCCCCCCCCACATTGCGCCAATACCAGCAACAACCGGCAACCGAAAAACTATTCGCACCACATTACAAACCATTGCCCCACCCACCGAGCGCAGCGCGGCCACCATCCGCCGCACGCCACCGGCCCAAGCGCCACCACCCACTTGTGGCGCTTCCACTCAGCACATTTTCAGCAGCCAAACTTGCTGCCATCGTTGCCGTCGTTGTTGCCGGTGCTGCCACTTGCTTTCAACATTTTTCGTCGTTTTTGTCGTCGTCGTCGTCATCGCTGAACTGTTGCTGTTCTGCTTTTTTTCGTTTGTTGCATTGTTGCTGCCACTGTTGTTGTCGTTGTTATTGTTGTTGTTACTGTTGCTGCCATAGTGCATAATATTGTACAACGACATCGTTTGCACGAAGGAGCAAAAGAATTGGCATTTGGTGAGAGCAACAGAATGGCAACAACAGCAACAGGCAGCAGCGCCAGGAAGATGCTGGAAGAAGAACTCGTAAAAATGTAACCTAAAAACCAGCTGAAAAAATTCGCTATATATTTAGAGCACACAACGAAACGAAGGCAAAACGCTACCTAAATATATAGCCAATAGTGCCCCCCTCACCCCCACCCCCATCCCATGCACCACTACCCGCCCAGTCCAGGAGGCTGTTGCCTGCAGCACCTCGACCGTGTCAGCAGCGCCAACGCCAACGTCAACGCCAACATCCGGCAATGCTCGGTGCTGGTCCAGCAGCCCGCCGCACGCCACCCCACACCTGGCCACCACCGCTCGCGTATCAATGCTTTGGTGTTCGCTGACGCTTGTTGCATCGCTTTAGCCGGAAACTGCCTGCAGAAGATTCCGACAGCAAAGATGCAGCTGCCTGACTGCGCCCCAACTCCACAGCACACTGCATCGCTCTTATTATTGCTTTTATAGTTTTTGTTGTTATTGTTGCTGTAATGATGGTAAGTTGTGCGTTAACTTGGGCCGGCCGGGCGGTGTGGCATCGTCTCGGCGTGCGCTCCAAATTCGTCGTCGTAGTCCTTGCTGGCTGTCCTTGTTGTTGATTTTTGCGTGTTGGCGGTCGTGTTGTTGTGGGTGTCGTTATCGTTGTCGTTGTTGTACTCGCCGTTTGTTTTTGTTGTACTCGAAATTGTTTTCGCTTTTCCTTTTCTGCATTTTTGTAAATACAAAACTAAGAATTTTTCCCCGTTTTCAACTGTGAGTTTGGCAAAGACAAAAGGAAGCAACGTAACTGCCTCAGTGGTGGTTTTTTAAGTACAAATTTCAATAATGAGATGAAAATAATAGAAACGAAAGTTAGTTTCTGAGATAAATATTCAAGTATTATACTTTTGAACGTATCAAATCAGTCTACACACATGTACAAAGAATTTTGAGTTTGATGAGGTGATTGATGATGAGGTGAAGAGGTGAGGTGATGTCAATCCACTCATTGACTGTTCCTTCACTGGGAGTTCAAGTTGACGAAACTTCTGGACAGTTCTTTGATTAAGCGTTCAGGGGTTTCGTCTTCTTGGAAGTTCCTAAGCCCTTGCACTGGTCTATTCACAAATTTTTAAGGTTATTCACAGTTTCAAAGCTATCGTAATCGAAAGGGTCCCTTGAAACTACTTTATTGCATGAATCACTAAGAGTGTAAATTCAATATTAGATGACTGAAAGCCCAATTATACTAACCAAAAGCCATGGATACGAGACTTAATTCAAGCTGAAGTGTATTAACCAGTCGCTAGCATCATTAATCTGAATCTTAACTCAAAAGTTTGAACTTTTGTATGAACCGAAGTCCATCTCAAACTCAAACTTTTTAAGATTGAAATCAAAGTCATCGATCCGGTCACAATACAAGCTTGTACTAACCAGAAGCCAAAATTAAAATGAGCTTCAACCCAGCTCGGCCTTGATAGCTCAGCGGGTAGCGCGCTGGCTTCTCATACCGAGCGCCCCGGGTTCGATTCCTGGCTTGGGCTGGAAAAAACACTCATCTACTTCTGTCGCTATCCACATGAAGCAGATGAGAATTACAAGAATCGCACAAGTGCGCTCTTGGCAGGCAATGGCTAAAAACATCCAAGTGTGAAAGAAAAACTGCCAATCTCCGTTCGGATTCGGCGTTAAACTGTAGGTCCCCTCCCCTCCCTTTCCCCATTCGTTTGAGATGTGTGTTGTATCACATGTGGGAAAAAACAGTGTTGCATACACATTTCAAACGGGTGGAATTTGTGGTATCACAACGGGTCAAATAGGCCTAAGTGTGTCTCATACAGAGGCAGCCACTACAACCAACCAACCAATCAACCCAAATTCAGTGGTGGATTAACCAAAGTTGTGGAAGAGAGCCTTAGATTGAGTTCGACTTCCTGAACACAGGCTTAAGTGAATGATCCAAAGTCGTGTGATGCATCTATTAAATAATGCAAAGCAAAGTTGTGGAAGAGAGCCTCTGATCGAGTTCAGGTGAATTAAACAAAGCCATGGATCAGAGTCTTAACCCAAGTTCAGGTGGATTAATTAAAGTCAAAGATCAGAGCCTCCAATCGAATTCGAGTATAAGAACCCAGGTCTTCAATTCGAAGCCGAGCTCAGTTTACGCTTCAACACAGGTTCAAGTGAGTGATCCAAAGTCGTGTTGATTCTGAGTGGGTACAAACGATAGAAGATAGAAGGGTTTTGAAACCAAAATTCATGGATCCTTGACTTGAAACCACTAAGGTTTCAAGTGCTAGAGAAAATTTCCGTACTAGGACCGTTCTACAATCGCGCCATATGGGCCAGAAACGAATTCCTCTCTTCAATTTGTACTGAGTGGGAAATATCGTCGGACAATTACACTGCACAACAAAATCGAATTTTTTTTAAATAACAATGTTCTGGCAACGAATCCGCCCCATTGAGGAACGGTATAAAGGTAAGAGTATGCATTCTTTTATAGCTGATGTATGCTGGACATTATTTGATAACAGTGTGGAATTGCCAAGAGCTAAACGAAAAATATAATGAATACCTTAAATATCCAAAATTGTTCTCATTTTCCTATTTATATATATTACACCTAGAGCTTTCTTTTGTACGGTGACTTATAGTGAAATTTTGCGTTCAACATTTTTCCCATACACACTAATACTCAGAAATCAAGTTTTGTAGGAGATTTTAGTACCAATTTTGATTAAGTACGAAATAAACACTTAAACACATTTTCAGTTTTGGCTTAATTCTGGCGTTCAAGTGAATTTCTGAGCTTTGATGTATTCAGAGACCTAAAGTAGAATTTTATGGTGAATATTTTCGTGGTAAATTTTTTTCTTAAAAAGTCCTGTTTTACAGGACATTTTTGGCATTTTAGAAAAAAAGGGTCAAATTTTCCCATAAAAATAGTAGCTACAGGGTTAAAATGCTCCACAAAAATATTCTTCGTAGTATTTTACATCAAATTGCTGAACCCATAATATACCTAAAATGTAAGGTTACATGGTTTTCGTGTGCCGATTCACCATAAGAATGTGCAAAAGGGGGAAAACTTTGACTCCCCCTAAAAAAATTCCGATGTAAACTTTCAAAACGCCGATACACGTATATTTTTTTTTTGGTCCCTTCTACCAGAATCCGTTGTCAGAACCTTGTTATTTTTTTTTTGTGTTGTGCAGTGTTATCAAGGAAGTTTCTATGGAATATAAAAACGTCATGCAGGAGGCTTCTGTTCAACGCTTCAAAGAGTCAATAGAGCTGGATGCCCTACTGTTTCCAATAAGTTTTAATGCAAGATTTGAACACAATCGGGAAGATCGACACGGGTTTTTGACGCTTTCGATTCAGGTGAAGGATAAACTCCAAGTTTGTTCGGATACAGTTAACGGAAACTGTAAGTCTTATGCATCTCACTATCTGAACCTGAGCTCGGGATCAATCGAATAACCAAAGTTATAAAATCAAAGTCATGTTAACCAAAGTTGTGTGACCTACATTTAGATACATTTGTATCTCTACATGAAATATCTTAGATTAGTGAATTTAGCGAATAAAAAATTATTTTCAGCTTCCACTTATTTAAAGTTCTGGGAACAAAAACCGCCACTGCCATCTGCCCCGCAACTCAGCCCACTGTTCCTTTTCAAAAAAACTAAACCAAACTAGACGAGACGAGACGAGTCGAGAAAAAATCATCCCCCAACTGTTGAGTGCAGAGAAGCTACAAGTGGATGTTGTGCTCGCTGAAGACGCCGCGCTGCACTCGCTGCTTGTGCCGGGCGCGCTGTTCGTCTTTGATCTGCCGAAAAATACAACAACGAACACAAAACGCCGTCAAGCCAAGCCAAGCCGTGCGACATGCGCCCGAAAATCGGCCACAAAAGCTGCGCTTCTTTCGGCTGCATTCGGTCGCTGTGCTCGTTCGGTTGGCTCGCACTGTTCCATTGTGCGTTGTTGTTGGTAGCGTTGTTGGTCGTGGTCTTCGGCTACCGATGGTGTGAGGCGCTTCGTTATCTCGCAGTGCACTTCGTTCGGGCAGCAACACACACACACACACACACGCATGCACAAATTTCCGACCAGACTATGTAGACCAGGACTTGGCGAACACCGTTCACCCTCACACCTCACACACACACACACACACAAACGAGCAACCTGCTGCTCAGCGCACTGCACTTTTTGAGTACAACGAAAATTGTCGCTGGAAAAATGTGCTTTTCGGTGGCTTGGACGGGTTTGGGTTGGGGCGGGTGCGCGCAACTGCAAGACCGAAGTTTGGGCTCGGGGTCAGCGATGTCGGCAAAGTGTTTCCGCGAGCGGAAAGCGGCAGCGCGCCGCCGACTGACGACAATCGAGGACAACGGCAACAACAAAAGCGCCGACAACGTGAAGGTGCAAGGACGCCGAGCATTATGGGGCCGCATTGAGGAAGTAATTGAGAGTGCGGCCGCATCGGCGGCGAAGGGCAGGCAAAATAAATAAGTTGAGCGGAAAAAAATGCAACGCAAAAATTTCGCATTGCATTTTAAGCAGGTGGCACGCGTTGTTGCTGCTGCCGAGCGACGCCACCGAGCGGCGAGTTCGAGGTAGAGCACACAAATCGTGCACACTAAAACGCGAGCGCGTTGCTGCGCAGCACTTTCGCCAGCGACAGGCGACAGGCGACGCGGCTGCAGGCACCGGCCAGTGCGCTGCGGGCACAACGGGCGGTATGAGTGCGAGTTGGCTGGCGTACGAAAAAATTGCAATTTATGTAAATTTTTTGTGCGCTGCCGCTAAGAATGGGGCGGTGCGCGCGGAAGGATGGGACTTAGAGAAGGCAACAGCGGCAGCGGAAAAGGTGTTGCGCGACGTTTTGGCCACACGACAACGTGGCGCAGGGTTAAATGTGCGGCGGCATTAGCGAGAGATGATGGCAATGGGATTTTTATTATTATTTTTTCCAATATAGAAACTACAAGGCGAGCGCAAGGAAATGCAAACACGTACGACGCAAGGCGAAGCAGAAAGATTGCGTTGCGCAGCATATGGCAGCGACTGGACACTGGCCGCCCAAATGCGACGACAAACAGCGTAACGCGTCACAGCACAAAATCGATTGTTTGGGATTAGACAAAACTTTCCTGGCAATTAAGCCAATCGGGGCGCCACAGGAACGGGACGAAACAGTAATTAGCGGACCATTGCTGGCCGCCAATGCAAAGGCGGTGCACTTCATATAGGAAAGTGAAGCAGTCGAATTTGAAATATTGAATTTAATTTATTTGATTAGCTTAGATTCACGTTAGAGCGAAGTTGTGTGAGATTTTCAGTTTAAGAAAGCAACAGGGTGCGGCAAAAAAACGCAAATTTCAACAGCAACAGCGGCATAAAGTGCAGCAAAATGTTGCTATACCAACGCGTTTTGATGCAACAGGTGCAGCAATGTGCCGCAAATGTATGGTTTGTGTGGCAGTATAGTTGTTGTTGTTTAAATTCATGCTGAGATGCAAGAAGCTACGAATTTTTATAAGGAAAACTAAATGTTTTGTGGTCGAATACATTTCATAAAAATTTCCATTTATGACAGATAGATTAGATAGGCAATCGAAGAATTTTTAAACGATTTTTATAACACAAATTGTATAGGTTATGTAGGTAATTGAAGAGTTTTTATCAAGATTTATAGCACCTAGAAAAATATAATGAATGTAGATAAAGCATTAACAGAGTCACAAATAAATCGTGTCAGTTTTAAGTAATCTACTTTATCTAATCTACTTTTTTTTAGTAATTCTACTTTTTCAGTAATATACTAGTAGAATATAGATAGATATAGATAGATATAGAAAATACATTTTCTGCATCAATTACTTAAGTCGAAGCAATTTTTCAAAGTAAAATATGAGAACAAATAATCAATTTTGCTGATAACTGAAATTATTAGAATTTGGACTTTAAATATCAAAGTGTTTTAATATGAAAAATTCGTTTTACAGAAGCCAATATGAAGTTTTATAAAATTAAAAAATCCAAAAAATTGTTGTATCGAAATTGTGTCTGCAGCTCGAGCCTTCTGTCTGCACCTTTGCATAAATTTATATAATAAACAAATTGATAAATTAGTGCATTTTGTGCTTTAAATATAAAATGTATCTATCTGAATCTTTTCAAAATCAGCAACAATAAAATAATTAAAGCTGTTCAAGCAAATAAAACCGCCGGGGCGTATGAGTAACTTTTGAATGTTTGGAAGCGTTTTGCAAAAATCAAAATTTCCCAAAATCCAAAATATGGTTGTATCGAAATCGTATCTGCAGCTCGAAACTTCTGTCTGCAATTTTGCATAAATTTATATAAAAAACAAGCTGATAAATTAGTGCATTTAGTGCTTTAAATATTATAATTTATCTGCATCTTTTCAAAATCAGCAACAATAAAATAATGAACGTGGTTCAAGCAAATAAAACCGAGGGGGCGTATGAGTAACTTTTGAATGCTTGGAAGCGTGTTGCATAGTAAAGCAGAACGAAATAATTTTATTGAATTAATTTTGTTATTATTAACATTTTTTATTAATTGTACATAAATATTAGCACATAGTAGTAAATCTTTAATAAAAAAAATGAAATTATAAACAAATTTCAAAACAATTTAAAAGAATAATTATTTAAAATAAAAATGTTCATCTTCAATGGCTTTGTTTAAAGTTAAATTACAACAAAACAATGTCGACATTATATATTAATTTATAATTAATGTCTTTATTTTATAAACTTGTTTGCATGCAAATCTACTCAGCTGTCCGCAAAAAGTCGCCAACTTGTATGCATACAAATTTTTAAGTAATTATGCCCACTCCTGGCACTTTTTTGCAATTTTAATACCTCAGCTAATTCTCATTTCGTTGCTCCACACGATTTTCAAGCGCTCCCACTCACTCTTCCAGTCACCGTCGCACAACACCAGCCCCCGCCGCCTCATTACTCTTGCATCGGAATTTAATATCCATCAATATGTACATTGGACTTATCCGATTTCAGCCAATTTTTTCCGCTTTCGTCGTACTTTCTACTTACATATTTTCTACTTTCGCATATTTGTTGCGTTTCGACCCGCCCGGCGCGCCGTTTCGTGGTTCGCTTTCCACATGTAGCTTACTCTTCTACACCTACGAGGACTCGGTGCGCAGCTTCGATATGAGCTCAATAATTTTAATTCCTTGCCCCCGCCCACGCCAGCGCGCACACTAATCCACGAAATGAAGAAGTACCAAACGGAGAATATTTTATACACCCACACACACACACATGCACATACTGGCAGCAAATTTTTTGCGCCTTTGCTTTTGTGTGTGTGTGGGGAGGGGGCGGCGGCTCACAAATAAGAAGCGGACATCTTTGTCGCCTTCTTCTGCCTGAAGCAGCCGCGGCCGTAGCCGCGCCAGAACACTGCACAGCCCACACTCGCTGTGAGCTCGGGCAGCAGTTTTGCTCATCGCTACGACCAAATTGCATTAGTATAAGTGCAATTTTTTCTTCTATGTAGTCTATGTACCCTGTGCGTGTCTCTCAGTGCGGTGCTGTTGTTGTTGTTGTTGTTGTTGTTCTTGTTGTTAAATGTATAGCAGCAAAAAATTCTCTCATTTTGCCAGCCCAAACGACGAATCGCCAGACAAGCATTGACTTTTTTGCATTTTTAAATGTTTCACCTTTTTTAGGAGGTTTCTCATTTTTTTATTATTATTAAATTTGTCTGTCTTGGCTTAGTCGAGTGGCGGTTGCTGTGTGGGTGTGTAAGAGGTTAAAGCGTCTGGCATAAAGCACAGAAAATGTCAATGATTATTTCTCTGAAATATTAGAGGATTCAAAGATCACGTTTTGTAAATGTTTTACTAAAACATAAAAAAAAAATTCAGAAGGTAAGAATCTATTTTGAAAAGATTAAAGGAAATTTTCAACTTTCATCTGCATCTTCAATTAAAAAACTTAAGTCAATAGTGAACTTAATATATTTTTTATTTATCCAAATCTTTTCAACTCTGGTCTAATAATTACAAATACTGGGTCGTATTGTGCGTTGGTGGGTCAGTGATAAGATGGCTGAAGCGTCATTATTTCTCTCAAATGTTAGAGGATTCGAAGATTTTATGTTATGCGTTGTAAGTCACGTTCAATACATATTTGAGTAAGATACAAAAAATTCAAGACATTCAAAAAATTCAGGAGATCAGAATTTGACTCAAAATGGTGAAAGGAGAAAAAATATTATGAAAAATATTTGCAAAATTCTGCAGTAATTTTATTTCAAACTATGGGTTGAAAAATTTTGTTTTTATTGTTGGGTTTGTCACGGCCTGCTGCGAGGAAAAGAAACGTTTTCTTAAGGTGAATTGAACGGAGGTTTGAATCCTCAAACCTTTGCTTGGGGTTCCAATGCACCAATCAATCAGTTTCCGGTATCACAACGAAGTCATACGACATTGCCATATAAGATTTGTAGAATAGGGTTTTAAATCCTCAAATCGTCAAATCGTCAAATGAGTTGCTGATACCGCAATGAAGTCATACGACTTTGCTATATAAGATTGGTTGAAAGAAGCTTTGAATAATCAAACCTTTGATTTGAGTTCCAACGCACTAACCAATAAGCTGTCGATATCACAACGAAGTCAGACAATTGTGCTTTCGTTTCGGATATTTGAACCATCAAACGTTAGACTTGAGCTCCAACGCTTGGACTATGAAATATCGGTATCACCCAGCGATAGTTGTCCTTTGTTATAACTATAAGGTTTATACTTAGTTCTGAATCATCAAATCTTGGACTTGAGTTCCAATGAGCTATTAACTTCCCCACGAAGTCAGATCAATATCGCAGCCAAATTCTTTGTACCAACCAAAACATTGCCCACAGTGGGCCTTGTTCAAACGGTCCAAAAAAGTTGGCTCGTCTTTCAAGATTTTGTAGAGGTTCATTTCTCAGCTCTGAGAAATTTTAAGCTTGAAACGTCTGGTAGCGAAGTGTGTTCCGAAATTGCTAAATATTGACCTAAAGAACACTCGAAGAGCATTGCCGCTCAGGCAGTGGCGGATCCAGGGGGGGTTTTGGGGGTTGAAACCCCCCCCGAAATATGTGGATCGACTATAAAACTACAAACAAATTAAAAGACATTTTATAAATTTTAAGGAATTACTTTTTAAAACCCCCCCGAAATATTTTTCTGGATCCGCGCCTGCGCTCAGGAGCTGCTGAATGTCGTTAATGGCAATCCAGATTTGCACAAAAAGATCATAATTGATGAGAAAACATTGGGCTGTGATGTCGAAACCAAAACCCATCATACCAATGGAAGAAGAGCCAAGAGCTAAGAGTAGCTCAGAAGAGCCAAGACCGAAAAAACCACGTCAAGTTCAATAAAATGTGAAAGTTTCTCTCACTGGTTTCTGCGGCAGTGTTGCCAGATACCCGAAATTACTTTCTCCTCCTAAATCTTAAAAAAAAAACTGAAATTTCCTCCCAAAAGTTTTAAGATCTCTTAACAATTTTTTTTATAATTTTTGTCATTATGTATAAACTTAGGAATTAAACTTCTCATAATAAAATTTAAATATATTTCGTTTTTTATTGCAGTCTTTTTTATTCATTCAGCTTCAACTTAACAACAACTCAACACAAACAAAACATATAAAAAATTAGATCGGTAAGAAATTCATAAATTTGTAAACTTCCTTCATTCATTGCATAAATTATACACTTTGAAGCATAAAATTTAATTAATTTAAATTGGACACTTCAGCTTTCAATATTCAAGGCTTCCAATGATGTCCAATGTATCACCATCAAAATCTCCTAAACTTTCTTCTAAACTATTCGTCCTCCTAAAAATTCTTCTTAAGGGACAAGAATCTTCTAAATCTAAGAGAAAATCTTCTGATCTGGCAACACTGTTCTTCGATAACGATGGCATGGAGCATTGGAACTTCTTGCCAGAAGGTCATACAGTCAATTAGAAATATGACTTGGAAGTTATGTGCCGGTGGCGTGAAGCGATACGAAGAAAAAGGAAGGATTTTTGGCAAAAGAATGGCTTTTGCAACTCGAACTGCTTACAGATCGTTGCCTGTTCATGATTTTATGGCCAAAAACAACACCACAAAGTTTTAAGCGACTTTTTCCTGTTTTCAAAACTGAAAAACACTCATGAAAGGACAAAGAGTCACCAGGATTGAGGATATAAAAACCGCATCGCTAGAAGCGATACCAAAAAACTCGTTTTAGAAGTGCTGCGAGTATTGGAAAAGGTTACGAAAAAAAAGTTAGGTATTATTTCTGAGGGTTAGTACTTGAAAGATGGCAAAATAGATATTCAAATATTTTTCATTTTTCACAATTTCACAATTTTTTAATATATAATAATTTACTCTCCAACACTCATTAGAGCACTTAATGCCGCTTTAAAGTTTTGCTGAGTAATATTAAAGCAAAATTTCATCAGAAAATATTGACAAATATTGTTTATAAAATATTTATTTATTTATTTATGGCTTTAAGCCTAAACTCACCGACTATGTGCAGCATGTCCTTGGACCATTTCATAAGTTCACGCTTGATAAGGCGACGTTCCTGAAGGCACCTCGCGTACGAGCATTCCGCCATGTTTGCGCACTACTTGTGAAATCACTGTCGCGCTCACCGCCAACGCATGCGGGAAATTTCACAGGACACAGGCGAAATCGTCATCAAAGTGTGGCAACGCTGGTCTGGCGAGCCTTTATCACCTAATAACTAATCAATTAACACGAATGGATTCGAACAAAAAAATTGTGTATCACTGGAAAGATTTGTGGTCGCTGTAATGCAGCTCATATTTTTGACAGGAATATGACATTTGTTGTTGCGTTGTCGATTGGTGTTTAAAAATGGCGCACACGTCAGTGGTGCAGCGCGCTTGTCTTTGCATTTGGAACGCCTGAATTGGAATGTTGTTAGTGGCGGTGTTGTTGTTGTTGTTATGGTATCTGCAAAAACAAAAACAGAAAACAGCAGAATTAAAAACGAGTTCGAGACTAAGGAAACAACAAAGACGGCGAATACAATTAATGCATAATTTCTATTTTGGTGCAATTGACGCGCTGGCGTGGCAATCTACCAAAATGGCGCTGACCAGTGGCAGTGCAACTCTCAACTTTTTCCCACTAAAAAAAAAAAGAATAATTGAAATAATATAATATACACAAATAATACACAAATAATAATAATATACACAAACAAAAAAGCCACAAAAACAATACAAAATATTCGAAAACAACAAAATGCTGAAAAATTCAACAACAACAACAACAACAATAAAATAACAAGAAATCAAAACACGATTTATTCAAGGTGAATGTGGAAACAGTATACCCGACCAATGGAATTGACAAAACCTGCCTGCTGCCGGTTCACCAATCAGCGCGCCTCACCTCGCTCCGTTCCCCGCCCTCCCCACCGGCATCGCTCGGTGTGCAGTGCAACTATTGCATTGCATTGGTGGGTTTCTATAGCTGCTGCCGCTGTTGTTGTTATTGTTCTTGTTACTATTATGATTATTACTATTGTTGTTGTTGTTGCACTCTCATTATTATTCTGTTAGTTTCAGGTTTGCAGCTTTAAGGTTTTTATTTTTTGTTATTATTTCGCGCATTCTATTGCTGCTGCTGCTGCTGTTGTTGTTGTTTTTTGTTGTTGTCGTTGCTATTTCTGCTATTATTTTATTGTAAGCGCCTTTGTTTATACACATTGTGCTGCTGAAAAATTCTTTCCTTCATAAATAAACGTCTAAAGAGTCGACAGTCGACAGTTTCTTTTTTTTTTTGTCGCCACTTAATTCTAATTCCGCGACGAATTACGGCATTTTGTTTAAATTAATTTATGATAAATCGCCACAAGTGGCGTGATATCTGCGTATAATTGTTGTTATCGTTTAGGGGCGTCGCAACCCGCTTGTCATTTGTTATTTTATGGGGGGAAATTTGCTAAATTTGCTAAATTTGCTATTTCAAGTTGAACAATAAAACTTTTAATTAGTCAAATGTTTATTGGGTCGTCCCAAAAGTGATTTGGTTTATATTTTTAGATTTTGTTTTTGTTAGAAATTAGATTTAGATTTTAAAGAAATATAGAAAAAATATAGAAGAAAAATTTCGAATGTAAAAATATAGAAGAAAAATTAACTTAAAGAATAAAATTATCTTTAATGTGTCTAAGTTCTACTGTCATCAAAATATCATTGTGCGAAAAAGATGAAAATTAATTAATGATTAATAATTAATAATTCCTTATTATTAATAAATAAGTAAAATAAATAATAAATATATTATAAATAAATTAAAAATATATTAATATAATATATAATATAATAAATAAATAAATAATATAACAAATAAATTGAAAAATAATAAATAAATATAAATTATAATAAATAAATAAATAAATAATAATTTAAGCTCAAATGTTTGTGTTTAAGTAAATTTCGAAGGAAGGATGGAAGGAATCGAAAGAACAGGGAAACTATGCAATTTGTGAATTAAACCAGAACAAACTGTTTAATTTGTGGTGGAAGTTGGGGCCAAAGACAGTTTCAACGTTTGTCTTTCAGAATGAGTGGAGCAGAAATCTAGAAAATCTGTTAAAAAATTAAGTGAACAGTTTCACAGTGCAAATGAAAACCCTCGATGACATCTTGAGAACTCGAAACCAGAAATTCGATTGAGTGCAAATGTAGGAATACATTACCAGCAATTCTCCTTTGCAAGAGTCCTTTATATTTGTTTATCAAACACTTTGAAAAAGTGATTAGGAGTACATCCAACCCAACCTAAGCTAACAACGGCCTTTTTATGGGAACTGTTATAAGCTTTAAGAAAATAATACAATAAGAAGCTGGCACAAAAAACGGTGCCTTGACAAAAGCCACACTTCATCTGTGGGGAGTTGGGTAAGAAGAATTAGTTAAAGATTTTAAAAAAAATATTTTCTTACTCTTATAAGAAGATTCAATATTCCTATGAGTTCTCCCATCTGGTAACTTGGTAACATCATTTTGAATTCGTTAACTTTGGGAGCATTTAAAAAATTTTCTCGATTTCTTAAACATATCGATGTGTGATGTCTAATTCTTAAAAATTTGTATGTGATGTCTAATTCTTCAAAAATTTGATGTCCACGAATGTGGGTTATGATGGCTGTCTCTGAATGAGTCCACAAATTTCTCGCGATTACAATTAAATTAACATACATTTCTAACGAATGGAGAAAGTTTAAAACCGACTCTAAGCGGCGGTTGGCGGTTTTCAAACTTGAAGGTTTTGACTGCCAATAGTGCACTTGTGCGTTGCTTACTATATAATTCCCAGCAATTCCATGTGAATGGCGTTAGAAGTAGACGGGTGTTGAACCAGTCCGAACTAGGAATCGAACCTCGAATCTCTGGTTTGAAAAGACAGTGCGTTACCCACTCAACTATCGGGTTCGGCCGACTTCGCCTGTTATCTAAATAAGTTTGTTTTTTGTTTGTCAGGTTATGTAATAAATTGTCGCCAGTTTTTACTGAGGAAAGTAACAACTTTAAATCTATAGATTGAGTCTTCTGTATGGTTGTGTCAATAACATTCCATAAAATGTTTCTTTATTTTTCTACCGGACCCTGTTTTTTTACCACAAATAAAAATCGAATATGTTTTTATTTATTTCAGCTAAAATTATGAAAAAAATTAAATATCTGAATTATAGCAAAAATCCAAATAAAACATGTTTCTTATTTTTTCTGCTTCTTCTTTCTTTACTATGTAAGGATATAACATTCAAAAAACGTGCATACTTCTCTTCATTATACTTAAATATTTATTAGTTATTAATTTATTAGTTTATTAATTTCGTATTATTCCTTAAACTTCAAACTATTATAGAACAGACACAAAAATTTATTCTTGAAACCATAGAGGGTTTTCAGACGTCTACAAAGTAAGCATGCTGCCATATGGCAACAAAATAGAGAAAGGGTTAAAGACATGAAGTAAATAATTAAGCGACTTTTCTCACATCGATTCTTTAATTCTTAAAAATGCCGAACAGTGGCACACGAATGACAGAAAATCAATGTCCACAAAAACCAACAGTGCATAAAAAAAATACAGAAGGCATGGACGAATCGCCTTAACCCTTTCGGTACAGCTTTTTCCTGGGGAAAGTTAAAATTTTAAATTTTACGTTTTAGGCTTCTATGTGGTTATGTTAGCAACATTCCATAAGAAATTTTGAAATTTTTATACTCGGACCCTGTATTTTGGAGTGTTTTTCTATGAGAGCAACCACATCGTTGTGGCTGTAATAATTACTTAAACATAAAACTTTTTATGCATAACGAAAATTTGAATATTTCTTCATATACTTCAGCCAAAATTTTTTAAAAAAAGTATCTAAATTGAAAGAAAACGTCAAATTAAAAAAGTTATCTAATTTTGTCTGCTTCTTCTTCCTTCACTATCTCGAGATATACCATTAAAAAAACGTGTATACTTCTCTTCTCTCAACTTAATTATTCAGTTTATTAATTTTGTATTTTTCCTAAAACTTCAAACTATTCTAAGGAACAACAAAAATATAATATCCACAAGTTTTTTTACCTAAAACAGGCACTGAAAAGAGACTATGCCATATGGCATAGAATAACCGAAAGGGTTAAGAATATTTTTGAATTTCTAGCAAACGAAAAGGAAGATAAAATTAAAGTAATCGCATGCTTGCTGTTTGTATTTGATGGCCAAAGTCTACGTTATGCTATTGAAATCGTACGCAACTGTTCCCGAAGTGAATGATTCCAGGCAACGAAAAACCTCTCATGACGACATTTTCAACTTAATCAAAGTATGACAACTTTTTATATGGAAATCATAGAACGATTCCTAAGAAAATGCATAGTGATTTAAATTGTTTTATAGACAAGTAGAAAAATCGTTGCGTTAAACCAATCCTTCATAAATACGAGGAAAGGTGACTTTACAAATTCGACAGACTAGGTGCATATGATTTTTGATTTTTTTTTTGTTATGATGTACCCAACATATGTTGACTTTATTAGCAATTTGGCATATTTAGATTTGGCTTCCGATAGATATATAATAAAAGTTAAATGTGTTTTGGTTTGTTTGGCAAGTTTTTGCAATGGACAAATTAATCAAAGACTTTTCCATTGGGATGATTGAGCTTTGGTTATGACGTCATAACCAAATACCTATATTTATTCAGTATTTAAGGGCCTTTAGAGTCAAAAATAGTGTAATGACCAGTTAAAATATCCTACATTCTTTTCCAATGAGGAAACTACGAATCCAAAAGGATTTCTTGTCATGTGATGAGCTTAGCTGGCCTCAAATATAAAGTAAAATTTGATCCATGTTTCTTCCAGTTAAATATAACTAAAAAGATAACTACTGACATCACAAAGACCAACTTGCAAGATAAACATTGAACAAAAGAACAGAAAATTTCATTACTCAAAACCTGCCTCACTTATGCGATAACCCAATATTTATTCGGAAATTTTATGGCCCAAACAGGTTTAGTGTTATTGTTTTTATATTCTTGCCCTTGCAGGCATGTTTTAAATATGGTAATTATTGGCAATAAGCATTAATTGCTCAATATTAATTTCAGTTGTTTTATGCATTATTACACGTAAAACTGAGAATCGAATTGCAGTTGAAAGCACAAAAACATTGGTTTTTTGTGAGCAAAGTTCAAAGATTTAAATTTTTTCAACCACTGCACGGCTAATAGTTTTTGCCTCAATGAAATCGCTGTTGCTAGCAAAAATTTTTCATTTTTATTTGTTGTTGCAATTTGAACATTGATACTCAATGGAAATTGATTCGATTTCAATGATTTGGTGCACCAATTTGTACAATAATATTGAGTGAAAAAAATGAAAAACGGTCAAGGCCAGGCTGGTGTTCAAAAATGTCTCGAGGCATAATGCAAAATATTTGTATAGCATGCAATTTTATTGTATCCCTGTTTTTAGATACACAAAATCGATTGCTCCTCAACAGTTTTCTGGAATAAAAAATGGGTGTGGCAACAGAATGATTTCATATAAATGTTGCATCTACACTTTAAGTCTGATTGAACTGTGTTTCTATTTCGAATTGTTATTTTTTTGTTCGCTTTTCGCCCATAACCTAACTTAACCGACACGCTGGTGACAGCGGCGCAACAGTTGCTCGCCACAGCTGGAACATTGCGTTTCACACCGTCGACTGCAACGCCAACAGTTGTCCTTTTGCTGCTTGGCCGCAAAAACAACGGAAACGCACAGCCAGCAGCCGCGGCAGAACGGAAGTGAAGCCGAATTCAAAAGCGCAACAAGTCGTTGCCCTCGAAACGGCGAATGGCGAACGACGCACGACACACCGAAAAACCAACACCGAAGCAAAACGACCCAAAACGATGCGAAGCGACCGCAAGCGCTGCCAAATGTAAATGCAAATGTGTGTGTATCTCTGTGTATGTGTGAGTGTGTGTGGGTGCAACGCTGGCACCTGGAGCCCACGCAAATGGCAAAAACAACCAACTGCCGAAACAACAACAACAACAATAGTTGTTGGCAGCAACAGCAATGCCCGAAGCTAAACCGAACACGGCCACGCCGAAACTCAACAACACAAACCGACTCGACACTAACCATTTACTTGCGCTCCTCCAGCACGGCGACGCCTCCTGCCGCCCGATGTTGCTGCCACAAAAGTTTCGCAACGATTTGCACATTTCCTCCAGCCTGTCACAGGAGTTGAAGACAAAACGTTGCAAAACGAAAGGAAGCGCTGCGCTGGCGCCGCGCAGAGTGTGGCGGGGAATGGACACGAGAGCCGCGTGCAAAGGCGCACCGGCGATAGTGTCGGAACTGGCAACACTGGTGAACGCAGCACAAGCTTTTCGCTGTGCCAGTTACTGTTATTGTGTCAGTTGTTGCCGTTTTTGTTGTTGTTGTTGTTGAGTCAATTGTTGCTGCCGTCATTGCCAAAAAGCGTACAAAACATGTCGAAAATGTGCACATGCCGCCAGCACACAAACTTACATAGTCACACAAACACACACACATACACACGAACAGAATGTGGCTGACGGCAATGTTGCATGCAACAGTTTTGCTTCTACTGCCTCACGTCCAACACAGGCGCCGTGCAACGTTTCTGTGGGTGGCATTGGTTGGTGTGATGACGCGCTGTCGGCGCCAACGTCGAGTGCCAAAATAGTGATATCCAAATAATGTCAGCAACATGACGAACACAGCACACACACACACACACACACACACACACAACACCCACACAGCAACACGTAGCGACGATACAGAGCGCGCAGCAGAAATGAACATCCTTTGTATCCTTGCCGCCTGCCAGCCAGCCAGGATCCTCGAACACTATTTACGGCTGACATTGGTTTGAATTTGATTCAGTTTTCCGCGCTACACTCGTTGCAGCTGTCGCCTGAGCTGCGGACTCACTGCGATGAGTGTTGCTGTGACAGTGTTTCTTATACTTTAACTGAAGACTTTTGAATTTCGAACAATTTAAGATGTTCTTATATGTACTCCTAATTTGAAACAAATTATTTCGAAAACAACACTAGAATGCCCGGCCAATACAACTTTTCTATGAAATCAAATCCTCATTCACTATATTCCACATTCGGTTAGTGCTAACCGCTTTATTAATTCAACAGACTGTAGAGGCTGTAGCGTCTCAATACTTGCAAGAATAACTATTTCGTTGTCTACTTGAATGCCCGGCCAATGCAACTTTTCTGTGGAATCAAATCCTCATTCAATATATTCAGTCAAATTAATTAAAATTTTAATCGACAGCTTAACATAACTTAATTTTAAGCCCAATTGGTTAGAGCTAACTTCATTTTGCCCACATTCGGTTAGTCGCTATATTGAGTGAAATTTAATTATAATTGGAATCGATAACGAAACCTTAGGTCCTTTTGACGCCAATTGGTTAGAGCTAACCACTTCATTCTACCCACATTCGGTTAGTGCTAACCGCTGTTTGATCGCGAACATCAACTGTGCCGTCTCAGTACTTTCAATAGCTAAGTATTTCGTCGTCTATTTAAATGTCCGGCCAATGCAACTTTTCTATTCTATATTCAGTCAATTTTAAATAGAATTGTAATCGACATCTTAACATAACTTAATTTTAACCCCAATTGACTAGAGCTAACCACTTCATTTTGCTCACATTCGGTTAGTGTTAACCGCTTTATGATCGTCAACAGACTGTAGAGACTATAGCATCTCAATACTTTCAGTAGCTAAGTATTTCGTCTACTTGAATGCCCGGCTAATGCAACTTTTCTATGGAATCATATCTTCAGTCGCTATATTCAGTCAAATTTAATTCGAATTTTAATCGACAACGAACCATCACTTCCTTTTGACCTCAATTGGTTAGAGCTAACCGCTTCATTCTGTTGATATTTGGTAAGTACTAACAGTCAACATCGACTGTAGCGTCTCGAATTGCTTCATTTTAGCTTGTAATACTTTCAATAGCGAAGTATTTCGTTCTCTACTTGAATGCCCGGACAACTTTTCTATGAAATCAAATCCTCATTCACTATATTCCACATTCGGTTAGTGCTAACCGCTTTATTAATTCAACAGACTGTAGAGACTGTAGCGTGCCATGTCCACTGTTCTGTGGAATCAAATCACTATATTCAGTCCTCATTCACTATATTCAGTCAATTTTAAATATAATTTTAATCGACAGTTTAACATAACCGAATTTTCACCTCAATTGGTTAGGACTAACCGCTTCAATCTGTTCAAATTTGGTTAGTGCTAACCGCTTTATGATCGTCAACATCGACTGTAGCGTCTCGAAGCAACTTCAATTGCTTTATTTTCGCTTACAATATTTTCAATAGCCAACCATTTCGTCGTCTATCGCTACCACTCCCCACTTCCCCTCAATTATAAGGACTCCAGTTGTTCAATCGCCTGTTGCTGCCGCTACTCTTCATGCAATGTATTGATGGTGTTGTTGTTGTTTTTGTGAATGAAATGTGGCACCAGGCGGCAACATGTGCACGTACAACGATGACGTCGACACAACAACAACAACAGCCACAATGAACGATAACAGCGACAACAACAACGAAGTATTTCCACAGTCATTTTAATTCGTTTTGCCTCTTCGGTGCGCTTTGTTTTGCACACAAAAATGGCAGCAGCAGAGTACGAAGCCAGAGCCATACACAAACACACACTCACACACACACAGCCACAAACATTCGATTGGTGTTGCTCTTTTTTCGGTGGCACTTTTTTTTTGGTTCAGTTTTTGCACAAAAGGTGCGAGGCCTGGCCCGTTGACTCAGTTCGGGTGCGGCTGGCGGGTTCTTTGCATTGGCTTTCGCCAAAAAGAAGTAAATCGCTTGGACTGGTTTTTTTTCGTGCAACGCTTTGACATTTACATAAGGACTGCAAATGGACGTTAAGTGAGGAGAAGAAAACTTTTAGTTGTCCGATTTGAGTAAATGCAAACAAGCCGAACGTTAAATTTTCAATGGAAACATCGAATCGATGAAGTTAAGAAATGCTTAGTTCATACAAGTTGAGCTTGGATGAGCTTAATTCAAGTGTGATGGTCCAAGTTGGGTAAGCAAATCAAAAGTTGAATACTCTGGTTTGATTACTTCAGACAGGTAAAAGCATTAAAAAGTTAAAGCAGTTTTTTCCATTTTGGTTGCAGGCATTTACATTGCCATGCTTTGAGGTTTTGTGAGGTTAGATAATGTTGTGATATAGTATGATTAGGGTATATTAAGACAAGCGAGACTTTTCAAAAGACGTATGAATAATGACTGAATTAATAGTGATGGTAAAATTGTCTCTAAAAGGTGCATTCCAAATCAAACAGGACTTTTTAAAAATAATATAACGAATTGGCAAAACGGATTTAGTTTATTTAAATCAGTCCCTTTCAGACTCAATACAGCATCTAAAAGCATATCGAATAAGTGTTTGTCCTTTAGGATGACGACACACGCCTCTTTGATGGCTTCTATGACATCAACACGCTTTCTTTTCATCGGGAAATGCATTTTTTCGAAAAGATAAAAGTCGCACAGTTCCAAATCAAGAAAATACGAGGAGTGGTTGGTGGTTAAATAAAAAAATAAAAAAAAAATGTAAGTTAAAAAAAAAAATATTTTTTCATTCTCGATAATTATTATTTAGGGATTTTTTGTTTACGTTGCTTCATAACTTTTATTTATGACTTTTTTATTAACGTCACCGATAACTATTATTTTGAAAACATTATTTTTACGTTGCTTCATAACTTTTATTTATGATTTTTTGTTATTTACGTTGCCGATAACTATTATTCGAAAGACATTTTTTTTACGTTGCCTCATAACTTTTATGAAAGAAATTTTTTTTATTTATTACCACATTTGAATTGATTTTTAATCGCTTACTTGTTGGTAGAAATTAGGTTTCTGCAGTTAATTTGGGTGTGCCAATTTAAAACAATTAAAAATTAATTCATATCCAAAATGTAGTAATTCAACGTAAAAATTTTTTTTTTAAATAATAGTTATCGGCAACGTAAAAGAAAAAAAATCATAAATAAAAGTTATGACCCAACGTAAAAAAAAAAATTCTCAAAATAATAGTTATCGATAACGTAAATTAAAAAAATCATAAATAAAAGTTATAAAGCAATGTAAAAAACAAAAATCCCAAAATAATAATTATCGGCAACGAAAAATATACTTGTTACTTATAAGAGTTATTGTGCAACTCAAAAATATTTATTACATGATAAAAGTTATAGGCGAAGTAAAAAATTTCTTATTGGGAATAATTATTATAAAGCAATAACTACAGAAATTTCTTAAATTAGGGCAATTTTTTTATTCCCAAAAATATGTATAATAATTATTTTAAGTCTCTGGTTCCTCGATTTAAATGTTAAAGTTTTGCAAACACAGTTTTACAAATTTCGAAACTGAATGTAATGTTGGCTCTTTATTTTTTATTCGGTGCTCATTTTTGTACCGATTACACGAACATACTGTCTCTTCAGAGGCAATAATTCAGCTTTCAGTGAACCAAATGTGATGAACATTTAACTGGAAGTCGGAAAAGGATGTAACAATGCAATAAATCACAAATGGATAGCGCCACCAGAAAATGCCTTATTTCACAAATTTGTTTAAATTTGGAACGCACCTTTATGAAATACAACAAGCGTTCAAGAATAACAGCGTTGCCACCTGAAATTTCAGAGCTATCGAATTTCGAACATAACTACTGAAAAACTGCTCACAAATGATTCTACAACATTGGCTGCCCATTGATAATGGATTTGGATGAGTAAACTACCAATAAAAAGAAGAAGCATGTTTTTAATTAACCGTTTTGTGTTAATTTTTTTTTTGTGGTGAGAAACTTTGCATTCAAACATTACATTTTCATTGATGAATTACATTTAATAGACGTATTGATATTTATTGAATAATTAATTAATGGATTTCGGACGATTTGTACGTGTGTCAGTAGTGAAGCAATCAAATCGACCAACTAAATGAGGCATTTTGATTTAAATAAAAAAAAGTTTATATTTATATCTAATGATGAGTGCCTCATTCAACGCAGCACAGCCACGCAAGGATTCCAGCGATTTTATTCAAATAGCGATTTTCCACATCAGTGCGTCCGAATCTTATTACAAAACTGTTGCTAACGTTTAATTGAAATCCTCGATTCGATCGAGCAAAGCGCTGCACCTCTATTCGCATCGTCGCAGCGCGGCCAACAAGCAACCAACGAAACAGCAACGAAAATTAATTAAAAATGTTTCGACAAAATTCGTTTTAATGCAATAAAACGTGTGTGTTGAGTACGTGAAAGAATCGAAGTTAGCACCGTTTAGTTGGTTTACGAGCGGAAAAAAGGGTTTTACAGCTTGTAAAAGTTCAATGCGAAAAACAATCGTAAAAATGTGCTTAGTGACGGCGATCGTTGACCAACAACAACAACAACAATAACAATAACAATTGCAATAACATTGGCTATAGTTAAAAAAGACAGTGAAACTAGCGACAAGAATCACTGTTGCAGCACCTACAATAACAACAACAACAATAAAAGGGCAATAATAACAACAATAGGGAAGCAACAACAACAACACACTGTGAATGACCAACAAATGGTAACAACATCAGTGCACAAAGTTCACAAACACAGCGCAACGGACCAGCAGCAGCAGCAACTATAACAACAACAACAGCAACAACCAGATTAGAGATAAGCCAGCGGCAATACGCACACCAGACACTAGCAAGCGACACTATTGCGAGGCGTGTGGCAAACACACACACACACACATTGTCACTGACACTAACACTCACACATGCGCGCAAATTCCTGCAATAAAAGCGAAATGTGACGCTTTGCGGCGCATGCGCAATGCGCCATACACCCAAACAACGGCCACAACAACAACAACAGTTCGTACATACATACAACATGCGCCGCGTCTGTAATAACCTAATCCACCAACGCAACCAGGCAACATAACTGCGCCGTCTAACTGCGCAACGGCCATCACCTGAGGCGGCCAGCGACGGCGTTAGCGCCGCAGCGCACTCAATTTAAGTGGCGGCGCGCGCAGGAAGACCGAAATCGAAACCAGCCGAATGGCAGAGATCCAGTAACACACATTCGTTCGCTCCATCAACAACAACAACAGCAACCACTGCAGCGCCATCGCGTTCGCCCAATGCACATTTCCATTTCTAACGACGATCGCACACAGCAACAATATTATGACTGCCATTGTTGTTGCTATTGCTGTTGCTGCCGTTGCTGGTAGTGAATTGCTGCTTTGGCTGGTGGAAGGTCGCGCAATCGATGGTTTTATTCACGCTTTTTCATGGCTCGGTTCACCTACAAATCCAAAGACAAGTTTAAGTTTATCCACCGTATGATGGTGTCGTTGTTGTTGTTGTTGTTGTTGCTGCCATTGCATGCTATTGCCTTAATGCTGCTGGCGGCGGCGCGCGCATGTTGCTGGCATTATTGCGCAATTTTACACTTGGACTTGGTCTTGGCTGGCTCTGTTGGCTTTGCTTTGCTTTGCTTTGCTTTGCCTCCGTTCGGTTGGCGCTCAGCTGCGAGTTGTGTCGGTCTGTCGGCCGTTCGAAAGCGCGCTGCAGCTTCTTCGTGCAATCTGTGCAATTGTCGTGTGTCGGCGAGTTTTTCAGCAACTTGTGGCATTAGTTTATATGCATTCAAGCAATTTGTTGTTGTTGTTGTTGCTGCTGCTGTTGCTATTGCAGTTTTTGACAACGTCAGGTGGTGGTGTTTTATTGAGTGGACTTGACCCTAATAATGCACAGAGGCTGAACAACATCGCTATTTGAAGTTGGTGTTTTTGTTGTTGTTATTGTTGTTTAACTTAGATTGCTAGGCAGAAGGTTGAAAGTTCATGTTCGCTGACGAAGAATTATCGAATCGAGCAGAAATGTTGAAAAACTAACAGAGGGAAAATATATGAGAGGAAACATTAACAAATAAATTTAAATTCTTAATTGTTAGTCCCAAAGGGCTTCAGACCACCAGACCAGAGAAAAATATAAATTTAAATCAAATTAAATAAAGTTAAATTAAATTGAATTAATACAAATTAAAATATTTGAAATTAAATGAAATTATGTGACATGAAGTAAAATGAAATAATGACATAAAATAAATAAAATAGAATAAAATAAAATAAAATAAAATAAAATAAAATAAAATAAGATAAAGTAAAACAAAATAAAATAAAATTAAATTAAATTAAATTTAAAAACATAAAATAAAATAAAATAAAATAAAATAAAATAAAATAAAATAAAATAAAATAAAACAAAATCAAATCAAATCAAATCAAATTAAATCAAATATAATAAAATAAAATAAAATAAAATAAAATAAAATAAAATAAAATAAAATAAAATAAAATAAAATAAAATAAAATAAAATCAAATCAAATCAAATCAAATCAAATCAAATCAAATCAAATATAATAAAATAATATAAAATAAAATAAAATAAAATAAAATAAAATCAAACAAAGAAAAAATAATAAAATAAAATAAAATAAAATAAAATAAAATAAAATTAAAAAAATTAAAATAAAATAAAATAAAATAAAATAAAATAAAATAAAATAAAATAAAATAAAATAAAATAAAATAAAATAAAATAAAATAAAATAAAATAAAATAAAATAAAATAAAGTAAAGTAAAATAAAATAAAATGAAATAATATAAAAAAAAAAATTAAAGAAAATAAAATAAAATAAAATAAAATATAATATAATACAATAAATAAAATGAAATAAAATAAAAAAAATAAAATCAAATCAAATCAAATAAAATAAAATCAAACAAAATCAAATCAAATCAAATCAAATATAATATAATAAAATAAAATAAAATAAAATAATATAAAATAAAATAAAATAAAGTAAAATCAAATAAAATAAAAAAAAATAAAATAAAATAAAATAAAATAAAATAAAATAAAATAAGATAAAATAAAATAAGATAAAATAAAATAAAATAAAATAAAATAAAATAAAATAAAATAAAGTAAAATCAAATCAAATCAAATCAAATCAAATCAAATCAAATCAAATCAAATCAAATCAAATCAAATCAAATCAAATTAAATTAAATTCAAATAAAATCAGTTCAAATAAAATCAAATCAGACCAAATCAAATAAAATAAATTAAAATAAAAGAAAATAAAATAAAATAAAATAAAATAAAATAAAATAAAATAAAATAAAATAAAAGAAAATAAAATAAGATAAAATAAAATAAGATAAAATAAAATAAAATAAAATAAAATAAAATAAAATAAAATGAAATAAAATAATAAAATAAAATCAAATAAAATCAAATCAAATCAAATCAAATCAAATCAAATCAAATCAAATCAAATCAAATCAAATCAAATCAAATTAAATTAAATTCAAATAAAATCAGTTCAAATAAAATCAAATCAGACCAAATAAAATAAAATAAATTAAAATAAAAGAAAATAAAATAAAATAAAATAAAATCAAATCAAATAAAACCAAAAAAATGAAATAAAATAAAATAAAATAAAATAAAATAAAATAAAATAAAATTAAATTAAATTGAATAAAATAAAATAAAATTAAATAAAATAAAATAAGATAAAATAAAATAAAATAAAATAAAATAAAATAAAATAAAAAAATAAAATAAAATATATCTTACAGATAGTTCTTACTTGCAGATATTTTTTTTAGTATTTTAGAATTTATTTTAAATTTTTTATCTTCCGCGTTTTATTTTCCAGAATAAAAAGCTTTCAGTTTTAACAGACAACTTTAAGATTCTCTTCACTTTGTGCTGTTCCAGGATGGTTTAGCTTAAAGAGATCCAATTGTAATACACTATTTTAAATATTGTTTCACTTTTTCAATACCAAATATTCAATCTGACTGCAGCAAAAAACAAATAATAGTTTGGCTACTGCTGGAATCCTTTAAAATGATTCACAAAACCCATTTTCCAATTCGAATGATGAAAAAAAACACCAATAAACTTATCAACACAAGAGCAGCGTGCAAGTTTTTGCAAAAAACTCACACGATAAATTTAGGTCCAGGCAGGCAGCCGAAGCGCTAAATGGCCGCCGTCATTCATCAAGTCATCCACAATAGTCGCCGCCGATTTGGAGTGCAAATTTCAGCGCGCGCCGAATGCAAAGCGACATTCAGACACAATTCGCCATGCTCTCATAAACATTGCAAACAGATATAAAGTTCGAGGTAACAAAAAACTGCAACCAGTTACAACAACGAACAACTACTCGTACAGCGGCGGCAGCAGAAAAAATGTGAGTCAATTTCAGGCAGAAAAGCAGCAAAATGCCAACATACAACAGCGAAACGGCAATAAAAAAGTAGTCGCAGCTGCAAGCGGCCGGCAGCAAATGGCAACACTTCAAGCTGCTGATGCACACACACACACAAACTCAAACACAAACACAAACACACAGCAAGTAATGCCAACAACAGAAAAAAAAATGCAGTTCAGTGCAGTGCAGCGTAGCGCCAAAGCCAAAAGCCAAAGCCTACAACTGAAACGACATAAAACCGAAATTGAAGCCTCCGAACTTACAACTGCAACAACAACAACAACAAGACTAATAACAACAACAACAGTAACAGCAGCACAGCAATGGCAACCGGAGCGGCCGCAAAATTTGAAAACGGCCACTTTAGTTTTCTCTATTTTGATACGCCCAACACACACACACACACACATACATATTTGTACGCATGGAAGGCACGAAAAAAGCCACACAACTCGTGGAGGTCGCAGCTGGGGCTAAATGGGAAAATAAACACACACACACACACACACACGGACAGCGAAAATAAAACTATGGCCAGAGTAGCATTCGGGCGGCGGACGTACATACGTCAAGCGTCAGGCATCAACAACGGTAGATAAGTGCAACCATGCGTTGAAGGCGGCGCGCGCTGCCGATTTCGGCGATGCCGCCCAACCACCTGCTGCTGCTGCCTCCGCGTGCCGCCCGCATGCAGCTGCAGTTGCAATTGCAGTTGGCTCGGCAACCGATGCTAACGCTGACTGTTGTTGGCTTAACTTCAATGTTGGCCGCTGTTGTTGATTTGCGAGTTGTTTTGGGGGTATTCATTTTTCCATCTTTTGTTGTTACTACTCTTGTTGTTGTTGTTTTTATTATAGTCTTTGTTGTTATTGTTGTTGTTGCTGTTTATTTTTGTACTTGAAAATTGGCAGCGCCTTTCGAGTGGCTGACTGGTAGTTTAGCGCTGCTCGCCTGGTTGGTATGGCGGTTATTTGTCGTTATTGTTGTTGTTATTGTTGTTGCTGCTGTTGATGTCGCTGAGTTTTCGTTGCTCATTTGTGTGCCGCTGTTGGTGTTGGTGGCGCGCTTGCGGCGTTTTGCCGTTTGCGAGCTCCTTCAGCCATGTTCGTTCGTTGGTTTGTTTGTTAGTTGTTTTTTTATGTTTACTTGCCGTGTTGGCGCTGTGAATGTTTTGGAGTCAAGGTCTCTGCGAAGATTTTCTCGGGCATGGCCCAATGTAATTTTGGTTTTTTTTTCTCTGCTGTGTGTCGCTTTTAGTTGATTCTTGATACATGAAGTTGCAGCTATTTGCGTTGTTGCTGTTATTGCAAGTTATTTCCAGTCAAGTGAGTTGCATATTTGTTGTTGATATTTCTTTTTGGCATCAAATTCATTTATTGAAAACTAAATCCAAAAATTGAGGTTAGTAAAACAGATTTGAAACTGCAATGCATTTACTTGAATACTGAAATTTTTGCACAAGGTGAGTCAGCTGCATTTTCCAAAGACCAATCGAATAGTTATTAGTCGATTTCAATAACATTATCATTAGTATTATTAACTCAAAATAAGACAAATAGCTTTAAAAAGACAGATGGAGGGAAGAACAATTTAAATGTATTGTTTGATGTTTGATGTATTGTTGCAGTTGCCCCTTTCGATATAATTTTCTTCGAAAAATTAAAATTAAATTAATAAATGAAATACTTGAAAAATGTTAGTCTTCAGTAGCATCCAAGTGTGTTTAAGATTCTAGGCCAACTTGTACCGCAAAAGTTCGACAAATCTTGGAATCCTGGCGGGCACTTGGCGCTTGATGAACACATTTGAGCTCTCAGATTTATAAAATTTATAAAATTGTTGTAGATGAAGTCAAGTATATTACAAGTTTATTCTTGTAATATACTTGATTATTATAAAATAAATATATTATTCAATAAATTATTGAATTATAAAATCATTTTCAAAAAATTAAGTAAATATTAAAAGTAGAATAAACATTTTAAGATAACCTGACAGTGTTTAAAGGAAAAAGGAGTTTAATCAAAATGAAGTATTTAAGGGGCACAACTAGTTTGACCGCCTGAAAAAAAGGAGATTTTTGTGATTTTTGAATTTTGTGAAGTATTGCATCGAATGTTTTAAAATTTTGCAGATATATTTATGCATAAATAATGAATACAAAATAATTTTTTCAAATAAAAATATTCGATTTTCAGCAAGTTATCCACCATCTCCTGAGTCTTCAAAAAAAAAAGGTTCTCCCACTGCTGCAGTGATTGTAGCCTTCGCAGTGCCTGAAATCAAAAAAACCAAAAATTTTACTTAACTAGGTTATATTTCCTATACAATGACCCTCGGTTGTAAAAAAAAATAAAATGCAACAAAATGGCGGTTTTTTGAAAAAAAAATTAAAATTTTGCTGAAAAATCTGATGGTTTCTGGCCTGGCATAATTATACTTTTCATCCTATCATTAAACTAGAGGGTCATTGTATGGAAAAACAAATACACAATAAGCTAAAAAAAGACCCAAGTCGATCGGATGATTTGTTATCAAGTTACAGCTGCAGCAAATTTGAAAAATGTAGTTTTGAGAAAAACGCGTTTAAAGATAAAAGTACTGGTTTCATTGTACTGAGAAGCTGCTATGTAGAAGGCTGTAACTCAGAAACTATTTAAGATTTTCACTTAAGATTTTAATATGTTATTTTTAAAGGTATAAATTATCGAAAAATGCAAAAACAAAAAAAACGACATTTTCAAAATTTCAAACTAGTTGTGCCCCTTAACGTAACCAACACAAGGCATCAGTCTTTTTGGGGCCTTATGCTCCCAGACGGTGTGAACAAGAAGAAAATAATGTATTGAAAACGGCAGCTATATCAACATTAAGCATAGCAATCATCCGATAAAGCCACTTCTAAGATATTTCCAACTCAAACGAACTAGCGACTTCTTAGGCTTCAGCAAAACAACCTAAGAAGCATCCTAAGAACCTAAGAACAGACATCCTTTTGGAGACACTGCTACTTGGTCAGATGTGTCAGTAACCAGGAATAAGTAAGTAGCCATTGTTGGGAACTGTGCCAAGATTATGTCGAACCAAATAAAATTGGACTCGTAATATACTGAGAATGTGATATCGTATCAAGTTCAAAGGAAACTCGACTTATTTCCATACAAATGTTCAGAAGTGGCTTTTAGAGAGCTAAAATATGAGACCATAGCATCTTAAAACCGTACACCTTGTGGTGGATTTCCAAATTTACCATCTTCAAAAATAGTTTTCCCACCATTTGACCAACGACTTTTTCCACTACAACCTTACGACAGTAAACATGTTCATCATCGATATGCCTCATGTCTCCAACTGTGTAGGGAAATCCCATATAAAATAAACTTTTTAATTTAATAAACGTCTCATCGCTTCCCTGTTGCCCCAGGTTGGTCATATTTATCTTAGACTAACCCTAATTTAATTTTTCGCCCGAAACTTTTCAAACATGCTCGGGTTGCTCTCCGTAAAAATTTTATAATTTTTTTTAAATAAGTTTCTTACTGGTTTGTGATTGTCTTAAGAAGGCTCAAAGACTGACCTCGGTGTATTTTCTCTTTAAAATATTTTTTCCCAAACCTTAGTATGTATGTCAATCTTCAACCTTCAGCTGAGTTGTAAAACAAAATTGACCAGTTGATTCCCCATTTTGGTGGATGGTAGTTTATTCCAATATTTCAAAACCTACTAAACTCATTTAAACGATTCCTTTACTGTTAAATAGTATAGATTAGTATGAAAAATACAAAATCATTAAATATATCCGAATTCAACACCAGAAGGTACCACTACTGCATCCAGCTGGTATAGCCCAGTTGTGAGGGAATGGATATTGAGATTTTACTCACAGAAGGAGAAATATTACGGGTCGCAAAGAGTTAGTTTCATGTAGTTTATTTGTAATAAATGTTTGAAAAAATAAATGACTTGAATGAATTAAATTTTCCCATCTATTGAAGAAATATTTAACAAACATTTTTAAGTCATTAGACACGAATTAGTCCACGATTATTCGAATCGCTTAATTTGTGGCTTTGTGATTCGAAAAAAATCATTGCATGAGTCAAAAAGTGATTGAATTGAATGAATCAGTCACATAAATTGAGTTCAAGTAACAAAAAAGTGTGAAGAAATTCAACAAAGTGCAATACATAGCACAGAATTTGCGCTTAGAAGACTGACCCTCATAAGTTTCTCTTTCTAGAAAATTTTTCACCCATACAAAACAAAACCTTTTTAATAAATGTGCATTTGTAATAATTGTAATTAATTTTTCATTATTTTTTTTTGTTTTGTTTTATAGCTTAGAAAACTAAGAAAGTTAGAACATGAAAATTTCATCAAATTTCACTTGATATCTTTTAATGGAAAGCAAAACTTGTGCAACAACATTTTCGATGGCATTCGTTCATATGAAACTAATCTATTGCTTCCACAAATTCAGCTGCACAAATAAAACAACAACCGCAAACAAAAAAATAATAATAATTCCAGAAGCATCTAACATTGCAAAAATTTGCGATAATTTCAAGTCATAGCTAGGCAAAACCAAACAAATACTCATACACACACACATACATACATGAATACATTTCGTGGCATGAGCGCACGAAATATGAGTAACTATTTGAAAAAGTCAACGAAAAACTGTACAAACAAAACAAATAAAACACAAATAAACACGCAGATAGAATGCAAACAGAACGAAAAGCCGCAACTGTGAAAGCCAAATGCCAACAGAAATTTGAAAAAAAAAGAATAAAAAGAAAACAACAACGAAAACTGCGAATGGAATCAAATGGAGCCAAATGAGCGCAATTTAATCAACAAAACAGTCGTAAAATTTCCATTCGGCATTTTAAGCCATTCGCGAAGTGGCGTTTTAGCGCTGCCATATTTGCTCTATTGTTATTGTTGTTGTTGGTATTATTGTTGTGTTTTGCGGCCAGTTGTGTCAGTTGCGTTTGCGTCTAAGCCGCCGTCGTCGCCGTCGCTGTGCCTAGCCCCCAAAAACGCTGAAATTGAGCAATCGAATTTCAAATGGAAATTTAATACGCGAATGCGCAAATAAATGCACACACACACCCACACACGCACACCTCCACCTCCACCTCCATATATGTGTGTGCGTGTGTGTGTGTGACGGACGCTGCTCGCTGCACACGCACTGCGCCGCTTGAGCGACTCAAAAAAGTGTTTCTTCCTGTATCGCATAGATACGAAATTGAATGCCGCAGTCGCAGTGAGCAGTGAGATCGCGCGACGGGGGGTCAAACTATGAAAAAAAACGATGAAAAAAACTGCAGCAAGTCATTGCAACTGCGCTACTGCAGCGCTTTATTGTTGTTGTCGTCTTTGTATTTGAATTAAACAAATATATATACACATTTATACATACATATATATTATACAAGGTGCGTCCCAAAGTAAACAGGACTTTTGCAATAGGGACGTTTCTGGTGGCGCCATCTATGTGTGAGGACATGCGTTGGAAAGGTACATCTTTCATTCACATACTGTCTAAATTTCATGACATTTGGTCTAGTAGACGCCGAAATATCCCGCTCAATGTGACAGTATGTTTTTAACTTTGGTACGAGAATGTCGATCGAACAAAGAGCTAATATTAAGTTCTGTTTTAAACTTGGTAAAACTTTTACCGAAACGTTTAAATTGTTAAAGCAAGTTTATGGTGATGATTGTTTATCCCGTGGCCGTGTTAATGAGTGGTTTAATCGATTCAAGAATGGTCGTGAAGACTTGAATGACGACGAACAGTCGAAATTTGTGATTACTGACGATGCCATCAAAACTGTGCGTGATTTTATCAAAATGCAGCCAAAATCATCATTGGAATTGATGGAAATGGAATTGAACATCTCTAAAACATCAATTGATCGCATTTTAACCGAACATTTGGGTCTCCGTAAAGTGTGTTCTCGCTTCATTCCGCACACTTTAACCGACGACCAAAAAGCGCAGAGAATTGAGCACGCAAAAGACATCGTTCGGGAAGCCAGACGTGATCCAAATTTCTTGTTCAACATCGTAACCGGTGACGAAACGTGGTGCTTTCAATATGATCCCGAAACAAAGCGTCAAAGTGCCGAATGGAAGCACCCAGATGAGCCAAATCCGAAAAAAACCCGCCGTGAGAAGTCAAAAATCAAAACTCATCTCATTTGTTTCTACGATTCAAAGGGAATAATTCATCGAGAGTTTGTTCCACCGGGAAAAACAATTAACGCTTTGTTTTATGTTGAAGTTTTGAAGCGTTTGGTGCATCGCATTCGTCGTATTCGGCCAGAATATCGCGAGGAAGTAAGTTGGCGTTTATTGCATGATAATGCACCGGCTCACAGAGCCCTAGTTACGACCGATTATTTGACCAAAAATCGCATTTTTACCATCAATCATTCACCGTATTCGCCTGATATGGCTCCCTGTGACTTCTACTTATTCGGTCAGTTGCATTTGCCGATGAAAGGAAACCGTTATAAGGACGTTGAGGACATCCAAAAGGCTTGTACCAACATTCTGAAGGCGATGCCGGCCGATGACCTAAAACACTCATTCCAAATGCTTTTGGACCGTGCAAAACGTTGTATCGAAGCAGAAGGAGAGTATTTTGAATAAATAAAAAGAATTATACAAAAATAATCATCCGTTTTCTTTATTTTATAAAAGTCCTGTTTACTTTGGGTTGCACCTTGTATATCTATTTTTTTTTAAATATCAAGGCCAAGCACACAACAACTACGAAAACGAAAATGCTCACAACAACAACAACAACCGCACACCGCGTATAGAAAATCAAATCGAGCTTGTGAAAATAATTTGTTGGATAAAAAAGAATCGCAACAACAACAACAACCACAACAACGCCACTAATAACAATAATAACAAATACGCGCTGCACCGATCGACAACGACGACGGGGCCAAACTGCCAATGCTCCAACAAAGACCAAAGTGCAAATTTGAAAATGGCGTTTTGTTTGTTGGTGTTTTCGTCTTTTTTTCTAGCATTTTCTATTTGATTGTTTTTGTTGTTGTTCTATTTGGGGTTTTTGTTTTATAAGCAAATTTATAAATAAAATATGTAAAATAGCTTCGCGGCCGCATACCACCAGACTTCAGAGTGATTCTTGTTGCTGCAAGTCGAGTTTCTTACAGCCACCGCGACTCAGTGGTCGTTGGTGTGTTCAGGAGCTGGTCAGAGGGTGCTGGGTTCGAATTTAAACTTAACCCAGATATGTTGACCTCAGGTTAGGTTAGGTTAAAGTGGCTGCCTGCGCCCAGGATTTGACGAAAGACACACTTAGGCCGTAAAAAGGGCCTAAAAGGGCCCTTAAGACGGCCTCTTGTGATACTACAAGGAAAAAGTGATCTGACTCACTGCAAGTCCAAGTGCCTACAGAAGCCAATTTGTTTTGTGGATAAAACCCAGCAAGTCTCTTATGTTGACTCATTTGAGGTCATTCAAATTGTCGAAGAAAGAAGAGAATACGGATCTGCACTTTCATGTAGAAAGAACTGGGCAGTGACAAGGGAGTGGACATATAAATTCTGCTTATATCGACCTTACTACATGTAGAAATTTGCTAACCGATACCGATAATGTGTCTTTCTTTCTTTCTTCTCTAATTTAACTAACGTATAATTCCATACTTTTATTACTTTTGTATCGAACCAATAGAACTCACAGACGATCATCATTGCTCGAAAGGTTAATAAAAGTTTGAAAGAATATATGAATTATAAAAAAAATTAAATATTTATTGTTTTAATGTACTTAATAGAGTTTTGAACAATTAGTGAGCATTAAATAGTTCCCATTTGGTTGCTTATTTACATATTTTAGTAATAACAAAATTGGGTATTGGATAGTTTATTGGGTTTAAATAGAAATACTAGAATCTTTTAGAAATCACAATCCATCTCGCTGGAACCTTTTTATGACTTCAACCAAAGCACCAACTTAAACTTTAACTGATTTAAATTTGATTTCAGCCAACAATTCAGTTGCTGTATTTGAGAACTTTATAAAAAAAATTAACTTGATATGGTTAGGTGAGGTTAGGTTTTGTACCTTAAAGCATTACAGGCCACAATTTCACTCGGAGACATAAAAAAGGTTCAATGTCGCTTCATGTAGGTAGAGGAAATGTTCCGAATTTCAGTCAATGAAAACATTCGATTTCTTGTTGAAGTTTAACAGTTCTGACAGTTCAAACCAAACAAGAGCCGAGACTCTAAACAGCGGCAACGGAGTTCACATGAGTAGACATCACTGTTCAGCGGCGCACAAACGATTTCATTTGGAGGGGGCCGGGCCGTACAACTTTTGAGCCGAATACCATTCGAAAGCAAATGTTTGACCAGCAATTTTTGTGTTTGGAGGGTTTGAAGCCCCGAACCCCCCCTGTGTGCGCCAATGTCACTGTTACTTTTTACTATACCTTCTGCAGACGTTTGACGAGCTTTAACGTACCTTGTAAGACGGAAGATTAAATATTCCTGTATTTCAAGTTTGGTAACTTTTGGAACAATTTAAAAATTCATTCAATCAAAACGCATTCTTGAACTTATCAATGTATACTTCTTAAAAGTATCGATGTCTAAGTACTTAAAGGAATTATTTAGGAATAGGTTTGTCGCGACTTTGGCTTCGATTAACCTCTTTTAATGTAGTTCGTCTTCTTAGCTTCTTAGCTTCCAAGTCGCTAAGAGTTTGAACCACTGCAACTATCCATCTTCCACAAGCCGAAGTGAGTTCGTTATAGTTTGCAGAACCCAACAATTTGATATCAGTGATCAACTAATTTTTAAATTAAAGATTTGGTTTGTCTAGTCTTTTTGATCTTTAAGGACTGTGAGAACCTGAGAATCTGGTGTAAGTGATCAGTTGATCTTTAAAGTTAAGATTTGGTCTGCCTCGTTTTCTTGATCTTAAAGGCATTGAGACGAAATATGCCTTAGAGTTCCTTACAGTTTATAGAATCTAAAGTGAACATATTTTCCCTAAAGGGAACATTTGGTCTGTATCGTCTTCTTGGTTTTGAGGGCATTGAGTCGAAATATGCTTTAGAGTTCCTTACAGTTTGTAGAACCTAACAATCTGAATTCAGTGACTAACTGATCTTTAAATTAAAAAATTGGTCTGCCTCGTCTTCTTGATCTTGAGTCGAAATATGCCTTCGATTTCCTAGAACCTAAGAGTCTCGTGTGAGTGATCAGTTGATCTTTAAACTGAAGATTTGGTCTGCTTCGTCTTCTTGAATTTGAGAGAAGTGAGTCGAAATATACCTTAGAGTTTTTTACAGTTTGTACAACCTAACAATCTGAATTCAGAGACTAAATGTGTGAGTGATCAGTTGATCTTTAAAGTGAAGATTTGGTCTGCTTCATCTTCTTGAATTTGAGGGAAGTGAGTCAAAATGTGCCTTAGAGTTCCTTACAGTTTGTAGAATCATGAGTGAGCAGTTGATCGTTTAAGTGAAGATTTGGTCTGCTTCGTCTTCTTCAATTTGGGGGAAGTGAATCAAAATATGCCTTAGAGTTTCTTACAGTTTGTGGAACCTCACAATTTGGCGGCAGTGATCTACTAATCTTCAATCAGAAGATTTGGTCTACTTCCTTCTGATAAATAAAGCTAAATCGAAAACACTGGCGACATAAAAGCAGCGGTATTTCTCTTTACTTACTAAGTTCAAGTAATTTGTATCATTTATGTCTGCCTATAAATTTTAAGAATCAAAAAGTGCCTTCATGAAAATTTGTCTGTAAATTCTGATCAAAAAATTGTAATGAAATCGCAACCATGCTCGGTGAGTTGAGACAAACCACGCCACTGGAATATCGACGCTCGGTGCTGTACCCAATAAGGCGCCAATTTAAATATTGAATTGTATCTTATAAAACAAAAAACACACACACACATCGTCACACACATAAAGAACACAACACAGCCACACTGCAAGATGCACATGAAACATGGCCAGCGGTGCGGATTGAAAGAGACGAAGTGAACATTGTTGGTTGGCGGCTGGGTCGGCGCGCTTGGCTGACGTACTGGCTGGCTGACTACAAAGCTCGACTCGACTCGACTCGGTTTTGTTT
>OY764961.1:147601594-147737290 GCA_963668005.1 Melieria crassipennis | reverse complement strand
CTTTCAGCTGCAACTGGCATTTTTCTATATGCATTTATTTAAATTGAGCAAATTAATTTGCGCCACCACTGAACGCAATCGAGAGCCAGAACTTTTGTCGCTGTCGCTGCTGTTCCTTCAAATTAGCATCCATTTTTCTAATATATGAAATTAATACAAACTGAGAAAAATCAACAACAACAACGCGAAACCTGTAAATCTAGGAAGTTGTCTATGCGATTTTAATTAAAGCTTTTTTCACCTTGTTTATTAGTTTCTCGATTTTGTTTTTGTACTATGGAAGCTGTACTCATTTGACACGTGTTTGGTGGCATGTCGCTGTGTCATTGTGTGTGTGTGTGTAATGGGTTGTAGAGCAGTTGGGTTGTTTGGCTGGCTGAGTGATTTCCAAATAATTAATTTCACTGAAAGCTGATCGGCCCGAACCGGCTAAACGGTGCAATGCGAATTCGGAATTTATTCACGTTCATGAACGGCGACCAGTCATTTGTCGCAGTCACTCGAACATGAGACATGTCACACGCAGACAGGCACACAATGGAAATTGTGTGTACTTGATCCACGAATAATTGCTAATAAGTTGAAAATTTATTGTGCAACTAAAGCAACAAATGACAAAGGGAATTTAGTAACAAATGCATTTACACACACACACGCACGCACACTTTATCTATGAAAAGAAAATATGAAATTAATTCAAACTAATTCGGATCGCTTAGATATGGAGTGTCGAACAATTGAAACAAACATCGACTGATCGAACAAGCCAATGGGGTGTGGCGCCATATTGTGGATACACAACGTTAGTAGACACAGAACCCCGGCAGCGAAGGTAAAATAAGCAAAATTTAGCTGCTCTTAGGAAGAACAAAATAGTGTCATCCCTAAAGGGATACAACTTTTTGAACCAAGAAGTCCTGGAAACATTGCTTGCAACAATTCGGAGGTTCGTTCAATGTCGTATAGACGACCTCAAATACATTTACATACAAATACAAATACTATATAGTTGGGGTTTATCTACGAAAAGAAGATGCCAAATGAATTCAAAAAGATTCAGATCAGTCAAGATTTTTTAATTACATATCGCAGGATCAATCAAGAAGTAGCCATAAGGAAAGAGATACACAACACCAGGAGGAGTGGAGGCCAAAAATTCAGCTAATCTTAACACTAGAAAGACAATTGCGGTAATTTTCACGGGATTTCATTTTTAAATATCAGTATTTTTGTATATTTAGTTTTATATTATTTAGTTTATATTTATTTAGTTTTTTCATATTTATTTTAAATTTATTTTGTGAAAAATTAGCCTAATCCGATGTGTGTTTTTCAATATATCAGCGGATATAATATGCGGTCTTTGCAGGTTTGGAAAACTTGCAGTCTTTCTTTTTCAGTCCTGTCCCCACAGACGATTAACCTTCTCGGAATAACTCATCCTGGAAATTTTCCATGCAACAGTTCGGAGATATATCGAGACCCTACATTGAAATAGACATTTAACTCTTTTAGATGACAAATTTGCGGCAAAAAATATGTTCAATTTGGAAGTTGAAAACCAGAGACAAAGAAGAAGGTTGTGTTTTCGTTGAAACAATGAAGTATGTAGAAGAAACTTGTCAATTCCTGGACAAACTATAGAAGACGGGAGGGTACCAGAGACAACTGTGAAAAACTTTGGCGGCAGGCCAAGAAACCTTCAAAACTCAATAACATCCATTTTTTGAGGAAACTTATATTGGAGATACAAACAAATAACTTTTGAGCAGGGACCGTAACAGTTATAAGTTTTATTATAAAAATCAATGTTTAAGAGTTATTTTTTTACTTTTATTTAATGACTCAAAAAATAAAAGTTATTTTTTATTTATATTTTAAAAATCCTATAATAAGAATTATTTTAGATTTTTTTCTTACTAGTCCACAAATAACAGTTTTTTCGATTTTTATTTTAGTTGTCCTATGATAACAATTATTGGTGACTTTTATTTTATTAGTCATCAATAAAAATCATTCAGTGACTTTTATTTATAAAAGTCATCAATAAAAATCATTCAATGACTCTTATATTTTAAGTCATCAATAAAAATCAGTCAGTGACTTTTATTTTTTAAGTCGCATTATAAAAGTAATTTTCATTAATTGCACTATTGGATTCATTCAATATCGAAATGTATATATATTCTTGATCTGCTTAACAAGACCTGTCTAGACAATTCTATTTTCTGGAAGAATCATAACTTTTGCATGCATTAATGAACATTACTTTTATATTGCGACTTAAAAGATAAAAGTCACTGACTGATTTTTATTGATGACTTAAAAAATAAAAGTCATTGAATGATTTTTATTGATGACTTTTATAAATCAAAGTCACTGACTGATTTTTATTGATGACTAAAAAAATTTAAGTCACCAATAATTGTTATCATAGGACAACTAAAATAAAAATCGAAATAAAACAGTTATTTCTGGCTTAATATAAGAAATCAAAAATAATTGTTATTAAAGTATTTTTAAAACATAAATAAAAAATAATTCTTATTTTTTAATTTTTCCGTAAAAATTACAAAAAAAGTTTATTGTCAAGTTTGATTCTCCGTGCGAAAAGAAATGTATTGGTATATTTCATTTATTTGCATGCTTTTTCCTTCATAGTCAAATTTTCAATTATAGTTTTCATAAATAACTGTTATATCCGGTCCCCGCTTTTGAGCGATTTAAAAAAATTAATGGCATCAGACCATCTTGAAACTATTTTTATATTAAAGTATCATAATTTTCTTCTAAAATTTAATTTCTGGCATTTCGCTACAAATTTATTTCCGCTTTAACCTCTGTGTCAACGTTTTGTTGAGAAACTGCCGATCTTTCTGCATTGCAACGTTCGGTCGCAGGTGGCAAAAAGCTATCAAGGAAGGTAGGTTGTAATGGCTGACTCTGTATGAGACACACTTAGGCCCATTGTGATACCAAAAAATTCCACCCGTTTGAAAATGTGTATGCAACACTGGTCTTTCAACATTTGTACAACACATATTTCAAACGGATGGGGGAAGGAGGGAACATAACTAGGAAACGAACCTAGGGCCTCTGGCAGGCGAAGCCAGCGCGCTTGCCCGCTGAACTAAAGAGGCCAGCATCAAGAAAACTTTGAATTTGTTATGATCAAGCAACTCTTCACTTCCTGCAAAGAAACCAATAATTGGTTCAATTCTTGGATGCAATCAACAGACGAGGAACTTATTCAATGCGGAATCCAGAAGGATAAGGAAAATTCGTAGCTAACGATGACTTATACTTAGAAAAATATTCAACGTACCAATTTCTCTGAATAAATCTTCAAATTGACAAAACCTAAAATCTATTTGTACTCCCAATATTTACATTTCCGGAATTCCCAATGCAATATAGGCCACGCTTGGGAGTCATCTAGATCGATTCTTGACAGCTGGTTTTTCAACTCTTTCCAACTTGACGCAATTGAACCGCTCTTACAATCAATCGGCCTGTTTCAGGACTTAGGAGACTCTTCAACTCTTCAACTCTTTCCAACTTAACGCAATTTTCAGGACTTACGAGACCTATCGGACGATATTCTTTTTTCAGCTAGTAGCTTTTATTGCAAAAACTTCTTGTTGTCATCGTCTTTGTGTAAAGTATGACCTATGCAGTTCTATTTCTGCCTTCGGATTCAGATATCACGCGGCTCTATTTCTGGTTTCTTCAGTCTCGCCTTATTTGAGCTCAACAAAAGATTTGGATCTGTTTCCAACTGCACAGAAATCAAATGGTTTGGCAGTATTTCATTTCAGGACTTTATTTCTTATTGCCAGATCTTTGACAGTTGTTCTACCGAAAATTAACTAAAGATTTGAATCTGTTACCAACTACTAAAAAATCAAACAATTTAGTAGTGTTTCTCAGTTCTCATTGCTGTATTTTTGACCACCAAGTTGAGATCGCACAAATGCCACCTTTTTCACTTCACAGTGTTGCCAGATACCTGAAATGACTTTCTCCTAAATCTTAAAAAATACTGAAATTGCCTCCCAAAAGTTAAAAAAATCTCCTAAATTTTTTTTGATAATTTACGTAATTTTAAAGGAATTAAACTTCTCATAAAATATAAAAATATATACATATAATTTTTTTTAATGCAGCCTTTTTTACTCATCTTCAGATTAACAACCAAAACTTAATAAAAACAAAACATATAACAAATGAATTAAACAAAAAGTGCCATTTTTGGAGGGGATTTCATTGTGGCAGCAATAAGTGAGAACGAGATAGAATGAGCTTAAACATTTTTAACACAATAGGGTGCCTTGACTATTAAAATAGTTGCCAAAATATGTTTTGTAAACAATTCTTCCTCCTAAAAATTCTCCTAAAAGGCCAAGAATCTCCTAAATCTAGAAGGAAATCTCCTCATCTGACAACACTGTCACTTCACCACTTTTCCAGCAACAAGTTCCATAGAAATTAAATACGAAAAATATGCCAACAACAAAGTATGTGACGGCGAATTAAATATGAGTGGATCAAGCCGTAGTCGTCTTCTGATTTTCTGAAAGTGGCCGCGCGACAGCACTTGAAAAGTGGCAATTTTTGTTGGCAGCAAAAACACAGCCCAAATTATGGCTGCCTGCATTGACTACAATAGCAACAACAAACAACACTGTAGCCGGATTTGTGCAGCGGAAAATAAAGTTAAGTGGAGACGAACAAATTCCAAAACGACTGCCAGCACAGCATAGACAGCAGCAACAACAACAACATTGAAAGATAGCAGCAACAGAAGCCGCAACAGCAACAACATCTGCACAGGCAAAACATCAAAACGCCGTCCATCATAATCAACGTCATCATCAGCGCAATTGCCGGGCCGCGTGCATTTCCTACGCCGACTCGCCACGGCAGCGCCCTGCCGCGAGTCCCTACCACGCCCCATTCGACTACTGCCCCCGGCAGAGGCGGCAATTTCAAGGTGTGCGCGCTCGGGCGTGCAGTCGCCGCATTTCGTGCGCTTAGCGGCCGCGCCGCCGCATTGCTTTCCATCACGGAAAACGCATCTTGCGCGAAAATTGGCGGAAAAAGTGGTCAAACAGCTTCCAACTTTTCAGCAGCAACGCAATGCCCGCCGCCGCTGTCACCTCCGCCACCACTGTGTGACGATAACAGCCGGCAATGGCTGATGTTGCTGATGTTATTGTTGTTGCTATTGTTGATGGTGGCCGTTGATTGCAATTGCAATGATGACGGGCCGTCGTCGTTGCTGTGCGCTGCCATCGTTGCAGGCAAACTGTCGACTCGACAACAGCAACGAATTTCTGCGTACAACAAACAACAACAACAATAAGAACTACACTAATTTTTAGAACCAACAACAAGAACACAAATGTCTATCGGTTTGTTGGCAGCTGGTCATTGGCGGCCGGTCGCGGCGTCACGTTCGCCGCAACGCCAACACGTCAACTCTTCGCGTTCGACTCATCTGCTTTGTTGTTGAGATCTTGTTGGCGTTCTTATTATTTGCAGCTATTACCGACCGCCTTCGACCGTTGCCCGCTCTCGTTGCAGTCGTTGTTGTTGTTGTTGTTTTATTATAGGCTAAAACACTCATTGCAGCGAATTTTCCTATTAGTTCTCAATACACATTTGAGTAATTGCCCGCAACCGCTGCCGACGCCGACCAACGGGCGACACTTGCCCAACTCGCAGCGGCAACGTCAAGTGCTCCGTATTTATTTTTAAATTTTTTTAATTAAAAAATCTCCATTGAACGTTGATCGACACACAAAATGCAAACAAATTGGTTTCCTCCTTTCAGCCGGACTGCGGCCACGCGAAATGGCTTCATCCCCATTCGACTGTGCGGAGCAGTTTGCAGCGCGACAAATTGGAACGCTTGCGTCCGCTTCGAAGCGCCAGGCCGAAGCGTGCCTATTAATAATCTTAATTCGCTTTTCATCGATGCCATGTCAATCGATTGAATAATTTCTGCGCCTCTTCAGCACCGTTCACCAGCCGCCACATGAAAATCACACAAAATGCACAACACAAAGTACACAATTTACCTTGAAGTGTAATTGAACAGTTTATATTTGTGTTAAAATTTAATTGAAAATGAAATTACATAGATACATGTAGAAGGTATGTGTTATCAGCAGATTTTGAAGACCAGTTCTATGAGGACTGAAGAGATACCTAAGTAAATAATAAATTGAGAATTCAGAATAACTTAATCTCTTTTTAGAGTCATGAGTCATGACAATTACCAGAAAAGTATCTCAAAGGTCCATTGGTTCACCGAAAAAGACGGAAGAAGAAGAAGAAGACAGAAAAGAAAAATCATTCCAGCAATTGACAAAGAACACAAAAGATTTTGTATTCAACAGCAAAGTTGGCTTGAAATATAGAGATATGTAAAGGAATTTAAGGACATTGCATTAATAATTATTTCACTGTGAAGGGAATTTCCCAGGCTATAATATGGTAACAAACTTATTGTACCTTAGTAATGGATTTTTTTGAGAAAAAAATCCGTTAAAAAAACATTTTTCTAAAAAAATGTTTTTTTCGCTTAAAACTTTTTATTAGTAGATTTCATGTATCTAAAGTTGCACAACAGAAGAAAGGTATGAAAAATACCTTTCGTTTGATTCCCATATCGTGTAAATCAGTTCGAGATTAATTCAGTTTTTTTAATAAAAAGTTTGAAATTTGACCCCGAGCCACGCCTTTTATGGGCGTTTCCCAGGCAAAATTTTTATTTTGTTTGATGCACGAGCCAACCCTCTATATAAAATCTTACTCATTTATTTTTTTCACGAGGGCTCGCTATACTGCATTTATGCCTCCACGACAGTGGGGTTTTTGGGACATTTTTGTCGAAAACATAGTTTGAATGTATTTTTTTTGGATTGGTGACTTAAGCAAATTTGTTGGTCGTTAAAATTTCTACTAACTTGCCGAATACAGTACATCGATATTCGGAACGATTTAGGACCTATTAGCATTTACACGTTCGAAGACTTAAGCGACGAACTCGACTGAAATGAGCAAAATTCAAAGTCGGATTTCTCATAAACTAGAGCCAATCCAGCCAAACGCCTGGTGGACCTATGTATAGAAAAGTCGCTCAGTAGGTCCCCCGCTTGTTGCAATTTTTGAGGGTTAATTTCACGCACAGTGCAAAAAAAAAATGGCAAAGTAGACCGAAAACATTTCTCTAAGAGAAATGTAAAGTAAGTAATTCAAAGACATTTCATTGATAATCAAAACAGATCGGGGAGGTTGGACTAAATGGCAAAGTAGACTGAAATTATTTCACCAAAAGATATGTAAAGGAAGTCAAAGACATTCAGATCGAAAACGTTGCACTAAATGGCAAAGGAGACTGAAAACACTTCACTAAGAGATATGTAAAGTAAACCAAAGATATTTCCGAAGTAGCCAAAAGCTACTGAAGACTTTGAACTAAATGGCAAAGTAGACCAAAATTGTTTTACTAAGAGACAAGTTTTGCTCCAAGCTGCCTACACAAGGAGTACCTACCTATACCGGCTGAATAAAAAATTCACATTTTCTCACAAAAATCTAATGATTTCTTCTTAACACTCAATTACGATTGCAATTATATTCAAAGTAGGGAGGTTAGTGTTGTTTTGACAATACATTGTGGTTTTTGCTTTGTAGAAACCCAAAAGTTGACAACGTCACAAATCCGATCGTATGGGTGACGCCCTCTGGTGGTGAACTTTTGAACCTTAATTAATTTTGTATTTTTTGTACTCAAGAATGTTGGCGATCGCTGAATAAATCATTTAAATCGGTTCATTAGTTTCCGAGATACGATGTTTTCTCACTTACTTAACTACTACATTTGCAAGTGGGAAGCCAATGGCATAGAAAATGGCCAGTTTTGTATGGCAGCCCCCTTAAGACTTGGAGTTAGCGGGTAGGTATGTTTGGAAGAAATATTTGGAAGAGAAAATTAATGGGTGTCGGTCATACATTTAATACGTCTGGGAGCAACCTGGGAGCAGTGGGAGGATCTTTTATAAAAATTACCATTTTGTATGGGAGCCCCATCAAGGGTTGGAGATAGGGGGTAAGTATGTGTGAAAGAAATGTTCAGTAAGGAAAACTAGTGGGGTCGGTCATAGATTTTAATCCTCTAAGAGCAACTTCTGACCAGCTGTGGAGCAATTTGTCGAATTGCCCAGCTTTGTTGTGAACTTTGACCTCGATGCGACGCCATTTAGCCCCACTCTAGCTCAAAAATTGTTTGGCTCATGCACTTTTTCACCAAACCGCATAAAATGAGAGGTTGCGGAGCATCGAAATCGAAAAATCATGCACTAAATCATGTCTAATGGGGAGTCGAAGAAAAAGTGGGCAGATCACGCCCATTTTTGTTTCTAATACGACGTTGAGCTCTACATAGTTATTGCAAAATTTTATCGTCATACCTACTTTGGTTTGACTGCTATGACTTTTGGCATCCTAAAAATAATAAAATTCACACTGTGCACCGCCAGGCTTTTCATCTTCATTTCTCTATATACTTATTTACTTTCTTGTCGATTGCCAAAGATTAACAAAAAACAAAGATGAATAGTTTCTAAAAGTAGAGATTGAAGGTTAATCAATACTCTAACCAAACTATGATCTATATCTATACTGTAAGTGCTTGCTCTTATTCCATATTGTTCAGAAACCTAGCAGATAGTGACTTTGTATTGTTGTGAGGCCTGTTCGAAGACCTGACAACATTTGCAAACATTTTCCAATTTTACCATAACTACTTCCAGCGTCTTCAGAACAGTCTTACAACAGCTTTTAATTTTCTCTGATCTCTACTTGAAATATACTCTACAGATTTATTGGTTTTCAAATCTTAAACTCTGGATCTACAGTATCCAAAAAGAGTAAACCTACAGTCACGTGAACTTCTAGTCACGTAAGAGGTCCTTTATACTTGGCTGGAAGTTCTTTGTTACTTGACTCTGAGCTCATTTGAAATATACTATACAGATCTATAAATTGGAAACTCTGGATCTACAGTTTGAAAAGAGTACCCGAAAAGAATTCGTAAGGATTCCCTTATACTTGCCTGTGAGTTCCTTCGAAGCTACTCTGAACTCTGAGCTCACTTGAAATATACTCTACAGTTCTAAAAATCAATAATTTTCAAACTCTGGACCTACTGTTCGAAAAGAGTATCCAAAACGAGTAAACTTATAGTTGACACCTTGTTGACAGCTAATGTAAGGAGTCCTTTATTCTTGGCTGGGAGTTCCTTCGAAGCTACTCTGAGTTTCTGAGTACTGTCTGGAATTTTCCACATGCACTCGGAAATTTTTTAGATGCTCTCTTGCAAGATGATTTCTTCTTTTCCATAATCTGGGCGAGCTTGAGTCAGACTTGTTAAGGAGTTTGAGTTGAGTTCTCTTCTCTGAAGCATATTTTTTAAGAATTATAGATCACCTTGACGTTTTCGCAGTGGGCGCAAGCTGCCTCCGGTCTAAGTGCTTCTCCAGTGAGAAGCTAAATTATTGCAGCACAACTTCAACTCGATCGCAATGTAAAGCGACACACATAGACACAAACATGTCATATATGCAACTAGAAATGGCATCGCATCGCACACACAGCGATTACATTTGCCACATTAAAACGCGTCACTTCGGTGCCGCACAACATGGAAATAACAGTTTTCGCACTTGAACTTGTTGCTGACGGGACATGAGAAACGAATGCAAAAGTTGTCTTAGCCAAATTCGCTTAAACGGTGGCCCGATGCCATGGCCGTTGTGCGCAAAAAAGGCCAACAACAACAACAGCAACAACATTAGCAGTGTCGATCGTCGAACGGCATTTTCCGCACGTACGTAAAATGGAAAATTTGTGTTGTTGTCGACGTTGCGTCCATTGCTGCTGCCGCATTGCGCACTGCTGGCCGACTGCTTGGCGCAAACAATCGGCAGCCGCGATCGGAACAAGTGCGAGGCGTCGTCGAGTGCAACAAAGTGTGGTCACATCGTGACCAAGCTGACACGGTGCGCTGCTGGCCGCGCCACACTGCATGCGGCATGTTGCCGGGTGCCGCACAATGTTGCACACAATGTGCGCAGCATAAATGTGAACTGAAGTGAATGATTGGGTGAGTGAGTCAGTTTAGTGAATGCGGCAGGTTATTTCAATGGATTTGGACAAATAGGCGCATTGTGTGAGCGTTGAGCGCGCTTTGATTAGCATAATTTGTGTTAAGTAAGACGTACGCGCCACATGCAACACAAATTTGCCATTTGACAAATATTGAGGAATTCATAAATTTTCCAGTACTAGGGGAAACTGGGGTACATTTGACTTTGGGGCACATTTGACTATGGACGTTTTCAAATCAAATCGGTGCAAATAAAGACATTTCTCTATTGGGAACAATAAAATACGTGATTTCATAAAGCGTCATGAAGTTTGACAGTTTGTGCGCAAATTTTGGCGAAGCAGCACGGGATTTCCTTTTTTTACGGGAGTTTCTGTTATTTTGTGACAGTGATACATAAGAAATTTGTGAAGTGAGTTTAATAAATATCTCAAAGTGGTAACTAATTTTACTTACATTATTTTCTATTATTTCGAAAAATGTTGTTAAAGTCATTAAAGTATTTTAGGTAAGAAAATTAAATCAAGTAAAATAAATCATATGGGGTACATTTGACATTTTTGAATGGGGCAGAAAATTCCACAAAATCCGGCTTCAACTTCAGGTTGTCGTACAAAATATATTTTTAAGATTAACTTGTCCAAATATTTTGTAAAATAAGTTTATTTTCATCCAAATTATTATTTTTTTATGTTCAATTTTTATTAACTAGAGGCTTATAAATGAAATATCTATTATTTATATTTTCCTTCGCGTAAAATGAAATATTAAAAAATATATAACGAAATTTTGCTTATTTTTAATCAGAAGCGATTTTATTTTCTTTCACAAATATAGATGTCAAATGTTCCCCTCCCAAAGTCAAATGTGCCCCTTGACTGGAGTACATTTGAAAAATGGACTTTTTTCAAAAAATATGTCTGTATAAAAAAATAACCCATAACGAACCCCAACGTATGAATCACTAAACCATGGCGTCTAGTTAAGAAACTGTTATGAAAGATGTGAATGCTCGATTCGGGCAAAGCTGTTTATGGGTTAGGATTCCGCAATAAATAAGTAGATAGAAAGTTCAAGAAAGTTTAAGGTTTATAAAACAAACGATTGAATCGAACCTTTTCAACTAAGCTTTTTCAAAGTTTTCGTTGGGTTGTCTTTTTATAAAATAAATCATATTTTTTAAGAAACTTTTGGGCAATTATTTTCGTTTATTTGCTCCGGCCTTGAAAACTTTTCACCCACTACACTTCACATGGCCCCAATTGGCAGGAAAGTCTAATGTCATACTTAATCCAAGTATTGAAACTTTTGCTCTTTACACTCATTCCAGTGTTTTCAAATACTTTGTAACTATTATGCATCAACTTTTATCGCCTTGACAGCAAATTGCAGTTTTGCCAAATTTTCAACAGTTCCAAAAATTGCACCCCAGTGCGTATGCGTAACCTGAAATTAACGAACAGCGTGCGGCCCATGAAAACGAGCGCTTCCAAAACACTCATACACACACACACACACACAGATGGCACATTTGAATAAGAAATAAAAAGGCATAAATAAATAATTCGGTAACAAACACGACACAGTTCTGCTGTTGCCGATTAAATATGGACGCCGTCGTCCGGCGGCGTCTGGGACGGCAGCGGCAGCGGCACTGATGACGGCAGCAACGGCAGCAGCACAACACGAATTTGCTGGCAATCGATAATATTTGCGTTTGTTTGCTGTTCTTCGTATAAACAATTGAACAAACACTGCCGTTTGCCGTTTGCAATCGGCAATTGGCAATTGGCACATGCAGTAACAGCTACAACAACACCAACGACAGCAACAAAAGAATAACACAAGCAACTGCACAGCGACAGCGACAGAATTTCAGCAATTGCAATATTGTCCTTGAGCTTATCACCTCCACACACAAACACACACACACATACACGTCGAGCAAAAACAAATGCCAACAACAACAACAACGAGCAGCGAGCAGCAACGCAAATATGGCACCTAACGAAAAAAAAACTGCCCAAAAACAAAAACAGCAAGACGGCAGCTCCAAAATCGCCGCTGCTATTTACACTTGATGCCATTTGCTGTTGTGACTGTTGTTGTTGTCGTTGTTGTCGTTGTTGTTGCTAGAGCACACTTTTGCTGGCACTTGGCCGCGGCCAGCAACAATCGCACACAATGCGCTGCATTTTTCTCAATTTACGCTAGGCGCATTTTTTTGCTCATGCATTTAGTTGTTGTTGTTTTTGTATTTTTCCAGAATTTCGCATTTATGATTTTTTTCAATAATTTCAATCGGCGCTTACAGCGGGACGGCCGCTGACAGCCGCGAAAATTGCGCGCACGGCCGCATGGCGCATCGAATGCTGGCCGATGCGGTGTTGATGACGTCTGTCAGTAATAGGGTTGCCAGATCGACTATTTCACATCGAGATTTAGGGTATTTTAGGCAAATCTAACAACACTTTTGCCGGGTTTTGAAAAAAATTTGTACAAATGTTTTTAAATTGAATTAATTTTGTTACTTTAAAGAAATGAAAATATTTTGAAAAACCTTTTTTACTTATAGATACATGTTTTTTAATACATTTGGTGCATTCTACATATTAAACTTTGTATACATAAATATTGATGGCAAATAAAAACAAAAATATTTTGAAAATTTATTTTCTTAATTTATAACTTTATTTTAATCTTCAAGTCTGATTATCCGAAAAGTTTTTACTTAAAAGAAATTTAAATATTAAAAAAATATTTTCTATTAGTAAATTTTTTTTAATACATTTGTTGAATTCTTAAAGGAGAGATTTTCACATACAGTACTTTTCGTTTATAACGAACCGAACGAATTTCCGCCTAAAACGAACCAATTTCAAAAATACGTGCTGTATGTTTTCGCTTATTACGGACCCCTTTTAAAGCGAACTTTCGGTTAAAACGAACCATTTTGCCAATTCCATCGAAGTTCGCTTTAAGCGAAAAGTACTATATTTAATTTTTTATAACATAAATATTTATAGCAAATTCTAAAAACAAAAAATTATGTAGGTATAGCAAAATTCTAAAAACACAAACATTTTTTGATAATTAATTTTCTTAAATTATTTTTTTTTAATCTTTGCGTCTAATCATCCGAAAGGTTTTTACTTTAAAGGAATTTTAATATTTAAAAAACATCTTTTACTAGTAAATTTTATTTTAATACATTTGTTGAATTCTTGAAGGTAAGATTGTCACATATTTAATTTTTTATGACATAAATATTTATAGCAAATTCTACAAAGAATATTTCGATAATTTATTTTCGTAATTTATTATTTTTTTGTAATCTTTGAGTCTGATCATCCGAAAAGTTGTTACTTAAACAACATAACATAAATTTAAATGGAAAATCAGTCATTTTGAAATTTTTTTTTATTAATTTAAATTTTTTTATCTTCTACTCTGAGCATCCGAAAAAGTTGGCAACCCTTTTTACTAACAATTCGCATTTGGCATTTTTTGTTTTTTTGTCGCGCGTGTTTTTTTTTTCGTTCATTTGGTCATTGAGCGCTAGTTGCTTCTTGCTTTTGTTGTTACTATTATTGTTGTTGTTGTCGTCGTTGTCTGCTGCAATTTTTCCGTGCGCTTTTTAGCGCGTTGATAGCTGAAATGTTGTGACGTTTTTGTTGTTGCTAGTGCGTTTTTTTCGAGAGTGTCTAATTTCAAAACGCGTTCGGCGGCCGCCATCAGTCGGCAATTTGGCCCGCCGCATCTCGCATCCCGCCGACTACGCGCACTTGCACCGCTGTGTCTAATTGGTTGTTTGTGCATGTTCTTGTTGTTGTTGTTCTTGTTGTTATTATTGTAACTATTGTTGTAGTTAGCATTGTTGGTGTTTTTTGGCGTTTTTGTTTTTGTGCTCTGTATCAGCGGCGACAGCGGCACAAATAAATTAAACACAAAATTGCCACACACTCGAACCGCCACCAGCCGCTGCGCACACGCCAACCAAACGCACCCACACACACACCCGACATACAGACACAGTCACACACTGGTATTGCACCTCAATTTCGCTTATCTGACAAACGCGAATTTTTATGACAAAATTTGTCGGCTGTTTCTTGCCTGCGCCCGGCTGCAATTTGGCGCATTTTCCATCGCTCGCCGCATTGTCGAAATCAGGCCACACATCAGCGCGCGCAAGATAAGGTTTTATTTTATTTTTCCACGCCTCCTCCACGCTTTGCCTTGTGCCGTGTACTTACGTATTTTTGATACTTGCACATGTGCTTAATTTTTTTTTTTGATAATTTAATAGTTACTTGCTTGCTAAATAAATCATTTCGGGGAAATTTGATAATGCAAAGGTGACCTCGTTTTGGTTGCTAAAAACTTCCGACGGCCGCCATTTGATAAGTTCTAGCAAGCGCGTGCGACTTGTGCGTCGTTTGCGTTTATTATTTCGCAACTTGGGGAATTTAAACAATTCTTACGCTCACCCATACATCGGTCGGAAGGGCACTGACAGTAGAATGTTCCCTTAAAATTCCAACTCACACCTCCTAAAATATTCTAGAAACGTGTTTTGTAAGCGCCTGGAAATCGAATTAGCATGGAGCACCATGCACCCGCGCAATAAAATTGCAATGAATCAATTTGGCCGATTGATCAATTAATCAGATAAATTGTACGACGTTGGCATTTCAATCAGCGATGCACCAAAAATGCGCTAGCAAAATTTTTCGAATGCCATAAGCAAATTATTTTGCTGTTTCCATTGCAATTGAACAGCATTCGACACGGAATGAATGAATATATTTGAATTTATTTGAACGCTGAGTAATTGTGATTAAATAATTTTTGAACACTTTTTCAGGCCATATCTCGGTAATATTTAGTTAATAGAAGCTGGTTTCTAAGTTGGTCAGTTAGCTATTAATTTTTATAAAATGTGTATAAATATGTATAAAATGTGGAACGTCTTGAAAACGGATATGGAATCTGATCCAAATTTCTCTTTTTTACTCACAGATTTGAATTCAATGGGCCTAATAAATCAAATTTATTTACACAACACTGTATGGGCAGTGCCACGCCCCTTTTATGCAATGCCCAACCCATTTCTTCAGTCGAAGGGTGCGACCCAGTTTCATTGATGTCCAACTTTCAGTTCCAAAGTAATGCGGAAAATGTTAGTCACAAAAAATCTACCACGCCCCTTGTCCAACGTCCATCAACTTTTACCAGTAGATTGACACATTTATGGGACTACGATATACAAAATTTCAATGTTATCCGACTTGTAATTTCGAAGCTATTCGACATAAAACATTTGGGTTGTATGGGCGGTGCCATGCCCCCCTCGTCCAATACCCACCCAATTCCCCCTGTCGAAGGGCACGCCTAAATCGTAAGTCTGTGCCAAATGTCATTGATATGTGACCTGTAGTTCCAAAGATATTCAAATTATTTTCGTCACTTGAAAAATGCCACGCCCTTTGTCCAAGGCTTATAAAATTTTACCAGTGAAACGACACACCTTAACGGTGGTTCTATACTAAATTTCAATGCTGTCTGACTTCTAAGACCGAAGATATTCGATATATAAAATGTAGGTTGCATGGGAGGTGCCACGCCCACCAGTCGAGGCGTATTTGCACTAAATGGTTTACCGAGATTTAGTCCAGACGAACATTCCGTGAAAGATTAGGCTCAATCGGCTTTCTAGTTTTTGAGTTTTAGTGTCGTGTGACCAACAAACCAGCAAACAGACATTCATAAGTATATAGTAAATACCTAGTATATACCTATTTTTTTAAATAAAATACATATATTTTTTGTGCCTCAACAATGCTATTTGCCTTGGGGTATACAGTCGAAATCGTTGTTTTGGTTAACAAAATTAGAATAGAACGTTTCGGCCAGCTTTGGCTGACTTACTTTTGGTTTACAGTGTGAAGATCAAAATCTGATCATGATTAACACTTTTAAACTAATATTAGTGGTTTCGACTGAATTCATGACGATTTTATTATACAGTTGCAAGCAAGATTAGCTTAAATATATAGAATATATAACTATTATACAGGTCTTCCTCATATAACGCGGTGGTTACGTTCCAGGAAAATTCCGCGTTATGTGATTCACGTTATAGAAGACTTAACTTTCAAATAAATTTTAGGGTTATGTTCCAATAAGCTTTTTCCAAAATAAAATAGGTACTAAATTAAAGATGTATGTACATTCCAAATGAAAATCAAAATTAAATTCATCGATTAATAAACCTAATGAAAAAAAACTGTTTTTTTTTAAATCGCGTTATATCGAATACGCGTTGTAGAAGTACCGCGCTATACGAGGGAGACCTGTACTTAGAATAGTAGCATAGATTAGTGTTTAATGGCAATGAAAAAAACTAATTTACTATTTAAAGGCTGTATACGAAAAAAGTGGTAACAAAGAAACACTTGGTATTTCATAAAAACTAACAGTACAAGCACGCCATGTATGAAAAACGACAGAGTAGGATTTGTTGTACGGTATTATGCAATTTTTTATTAGAAATTTTATTTATTTTTCAAAATGAGTTCAACGAAATCAACCACCCGTGATTTAATCGTGCGGAAAATAAAAGAAAATCCTAATTTTTCTCACAGAAGGATTGCAAAATCTTTGAATATTGCCAATTCTACTGTGACAAAAGAGCTTAAGCAGTTCAACGAACGTTTAACTACCGAAATGAAGGTTGGAAGTGGACGGAGAAAGGGATTTATCTCCGAGGAAAAAGCTAAGGAAGTAGTACGTGCATTTAACCGAAATCCTCGACTCTCGATTAAAGATGAGGCTAAAAAAGTGGGTATGTCGTATGGATACGTACAGAAAGTTCGCAAAGAGAAAGGTCTTCGAACATTCAAAGTTCCACTAACACCGAACAGAAACGACAAACAAAATACAAAAGTCAAAACTCGGTCACGGAAGCTTTACAACATTGTGCACAATTTCGGATGCACAATTTCGGATGCATAATTATGGACGACGAAACGTACGTCAAAGGCAACTTCAAGCAGCTTCCTGGTCAATTGTTTTATACTACTAAGAAGAAAGGTAACGTAGCCCAAAAATTTAAAGAAAAAAATTGACAAGTTTGGAAACAAATATTTAGTCTGGCAAGCAATTTGAAAATGCGGTTTAAAAAGCAACGTTTTCGTGCCTACTGGGACAATAAACCAAGAAGTTTATGTGAAGGAATGCTTGCAGAGACGACTTTTACCTTTGATACGTCTTCACGAAAACCCTGTTTTGTTTTGGCCAGACCTAGCAACTTGTCGCTATGGAAAATTGGCTTTAAAATGGTACGAAGAGAATGGAAGGTGTTAAATCAAAGCTGCGATCCTTCGCTTATACTCCAACGAAATAAGCAAAAATGCATGTTTTCCTAAAGCTCACTATATAAGCTTTTAGGAAATACCTAATTTTGTTGTTTCCTGTAATAAATATGGATTTGACAGTAATTTCTTGTTGACTACTTTTTTTCGTATACAGCCTTTATTTACCTTAAACGAAATTAAACAAAATTCCTCAATTAATTAAGTTATTATTTATTTTATAGTAAATAAATTTATTTATTATCCAATAAATAATTGTATTTATTAATTTAATTTAAATACATTTATTTATTACACAATAAATAATTTATTTATTTTTAGTAAATAAATTAATAATTTATCAATAAATTAATAAATTTTTTTATAATGCACTAAATAATTTATTTATTATGCTATAATTACATTTATCAATTTATTTATTACACATAATAACTAATAATAAAGAATTAATTGAAAAAATATTCAACGAACTATTCAACTTCTGAAGGCCAAACTATGCAAACTTTCCAAACACTTATTTGTTTAAATTTTAAATAATTCAACTGAACAACAACAAAACGTCAAACAAACAACCTGTTTGCAATACTAACAACAACAATAAAAACAGAACAAGCCAAAAATATATGCAAAATTACACATTATTAAAGCGGCGAATTGCCGCTGATTATATGCGGCGCACCGAAAGTCTCGCACGTTTCGTCTGCTTGCGGAAGCGAAGCGAGAACATCAACAACACTTCAAGCAGTGGCAAGTTTTCGCGCGGCCACTGCATCGGCCGACGGGCGATGCTGCACTTTGGGAAATGCGCCGAAGAGACGTTGGTGTGTTGGTGCGTGTGGATGTGTGGATGTTAGTTTTGCAGCTGTCTTGTTGTTGTTGTTATTGTTGCTGTTGTTATTGCAGCTGCCTGCATTCCCTGCCCATATTATGTAAAATTATTACAACAATATGAAAAAACGGCGCTAGAACAAAGCGCTGGCAGCAGCAACAGGCGGTTGGTGAGTGAGTGAGTGAGTGTTGTTGCTGTTGTTATTGTTGTTGCAGCTGCAACAGTGGCAATTGCAATTTGAGGTATACGCGCACTTGCTGCTTTCTGCACGAATGTTGTAATTTTTGCCTAGTGTTATTTTTTTTTGTTGTTGTTGCTTTTATGCTCGTTCTAGTTCTGCAACCTGCACTACCGCTTGCCATCATTTATTTATTGTTTTTTTTTTGTTGCCTTTGATGTGGTAATAGCTATGATGGCCATGGTGCAAAGGGTGCAAGGCGGACAACAGAGTGAGGTGGTCGGGGAGGGGGGGAGAAGGAAGAGAGGCCACTGCTCGGCTGCTGGTGGCGCGTTGATAGCCAACATAATGGCCTGTTGTGGCACAGCGTACTTGCAGCCATTTATTGTTATGATAGCAGGCAAAAGTAGAAGAAGAGGGAGCAGCAGCACACCAACAATAACAATAACAGCAAAAACACTGTGTACCCTAATAGCACTCGACGGCAGCAGCAGCGAAAACAAAAGCAGCAGTTGAAGAAGTCTATGCCAAAGATGTCGAGAAAGAAGAGAAGCATAGGGAAAATAAGAAGAAGAAGAAGAGGTAACAGAAGAGTTAGCAACAAACAACATGCAGACAGGCAGAAAGGGCAAAAATGACGCGGTTGCGGTGAAGGGAGGAGTGCAAGGATTATTACATCGAAAGATGCTGGCGCAAAAAATGCGCAACAACAACAATAACAACAACAACAACTACATAATAATAATAATAATCAGAAAAGTAACAACAACAACCACACGAACAAGAATCACAAAAAAACAGCAGCAGCGGAAGCACCGCGTCGGGCCCGGGGGAAGCGGGGCGCCGGCAAAAGAAATCAGCCAGCTGCGCACCTGTTGCAAATTTCATTCACGTCAGCGCCGAAATGGTTCGCTGTTAGAGCCACGCAGGGCCAGCTGGGAAGGAGTTCGGATGATTGAGTTGCAGCGCGACGATGCAAGGCAGGGGGGAGGGGCGCGGTACGCAACAAAGCTGCTGGGGCTTATGTGCCGCGTAGCAGCAGCACAGCGCAACTATTGAAATTTTTTATGTTTATTATTTTTGCCAGCCAGCGAATCAGCGACCTTTACGCTTTTCGTGTGCGCTCGCTTGCACTTTTTTCCGCTCGTCGCTACTGCCGATTTTTCTCGTCGACGATGATGCCAGGCCATGCAATTCTCTATTCTTCGAATGAAGAAATATTTAACTTTCCGCCAAGTGCAAAAAAAATTGTTTGTGTTGCTATGTTGTTGTTGTTATTGTTATTTTTGTTGTTAATTTTAGAATAATTTATTGTTTTCCTGAGTTTCGTGGGGTTTCGTTTAGTAATTAATGTTTTTAACCTGTTTTCTAGGACTGGGGGTTATTCAAGTACAGGGTTTTTCATTGACCACGATTCAGATCGAATGTGAAGACGAACTAATTTAGAATTGAATGTTCAATTCAAAGTCTACACAATACTATCCTTAAAAAATCATAGATCATTCAATGCCAAATTTTTCATGAATAACACCGTGCGACAAAAATTAAAAAAAATTTTCACACCGCAAAAAATTCATATGGGCGTGAAACTAGAGACCAAACATAGTAATACTGTTTACTCAGTTTTTTATTTCTACTTCCTTTGTCCTTTTAAAAATACTTCAAAATTTTGAAGGGGATACAAAATTTAAAAAATATAAAAAATACTTAACCTCGTTGGAATATAGAGATATGTATATGAAATGAAAGAGGAAAGGCTCAAGAATTTAAATAAAATTAATTTTTTATCTATTTGTAAAAAAAGGATATAAAAAAGGTCCTTTGAAAATTTTAATCCTTTATATCCTTGAAAATTTACATAGAATTTTCTTGAAAAGTAAGTATGTTAAAACCCAAAATCTCCTTGATCACGTGTCAAAATTTCATTATTCTCGCTTCATTGATTTTGTATCTTTTCATTATTTCAAATACTGATACTCCAATAAATTCGAATTTTTGTACTTCATTAGAATTGCAGCTTCCGCCTTTTTTTTAATAACTTTCGATCTAATAAAGTTAGAGTAATGAAATTTCGACACGTGATCAGGTAGATTTGCGGATTTAACATACTTACTTTTCAGAAAATTAAATGTAAATTTTCAAGGATATAAGGGATTTAAATTTTCAAAGTACCTTTTCCATATCCTTTTTTTTACAAATAGATAAAAAATTAATTTATTAAAAATGTTTAGCCTTTACTCTTTCATTTGATATACATATCGCCATATTTTAAGGAGGTTAAGTATTTTTTATATTTTTTTTATTTTTATCCCCTTCACAATTTTGAAGTCCTTTTAAAAGAACAAAGGATGTAGAAATTAAAAACTGAGTACGCAGTTTTACTATATTTGGTCTCTAGTTTCATACACATATGGATTTTTCCCGGTGTGAAAAATTCTGTCGCACGGTGTAATCTCCCTTACATTCCGTTTGGAGAATAGAACCTTTCAAGGAAAACAAAATGTAAATTAAAAACCATTATTTATCCTTCATCCAGCCCAGATTTGCTGTCGTAATTTAAGATAATTAAGAAACTTTCCTTCTTAAACCTTATTTGGTATATTGAAACCATATATTGAACTTTCGAATCTATGTTTCTGAAGAGCATTTTTCACGATCGAAGTTTAGACTTCAACCCAAAAATAAACTCAAAATCTGAATTAAGAGGTATAAATTGATATCAATAAAACCCATCTGAGCTGTGCTTAAGTTTCTCAATGGACCTCAAATGCCTTGAAGACCGAGTAAATCTTGGAGCAACACAGTCAAACCTGACATGCAATGCAGAGCCATACGACTTGGAGACTTCGTATCAGAAGAACCGACCAGAAATAAGAAAATGCTAGACAGGAGAAGATACAAGTGTTCGATTTCTACCTGGCTTGGTCTCGCAGTTTCCTAAATGTCTAATTTTTCCTTCTTTCTGTAAATATTTCAAATGAAAATGATGTTTATTTATTCAACATTCTAATTGTTCTTTGAACAATCCAACCATTATCCTTCCAAGCTTCTCGTACACTAGTAAACCCTATGTTACCACCGCTACCTAACCTAATTTGTTAGAGGTCTTAACTAAACCAATACAAAAATGGCTTAAAATGCAAACTTGTGTATTTGTAGACAATTTCTCTTAGATAACCAGTCACCCTTAAACAACACAACCATACTTATCAATTAAAAAATATGAATGTGAAGTTGCATCAGTTCAACCTAAACACATTTTTGAATTTTTCAGGAGTATGAACTAGCTTTAGTAATGTAGGGCATGAAAAAGGACACAAAAGGCCTTGGATAAATTTATACTTTAGCCACTAAATCTGTTGCATAGATCTATCTACCTGCATATCTATGCATTTATGCAAATAGAAACAACATTTTCCACTTGATATAAATTCATTACTGGAGAACTGGACAAACCATAAAGAAAATTTCCTTTATATTCTACAACTTCCGATCTCAACCTGTAAACAGACTTTATTATCCAACAATGACAAATTCTTCTGGCTCTATTTTTCTTTTTTAATTCAGAGAGTGCGTTTTCAAAAGCTTTTAAGTACTAAACAAATAGGTACTTAATATTTGAATTTAAATAACTATAAAATTGAAATAGATTTGCTAAATTACAGAAAGACAGCCATGTTCTGCATTTCGTTTTCATTTAAATCAATTCACATTGAAGACAATGTGATAAAAATTGATTCAAAAAGGTTCATACATATTAGAACAATTCACAATCTTGTGCATTTGAGATTGCAAATCGATGCAATAGCAAACATTTGCCATTTTTTTCTTTAGTTTTTTTTAGATCTTTATCTGTTTAGTTTTGCAACATTTGTTGCAAAACACAAAATTCACAGCTACAAGCGACAAGTGACCTTTCCGTATCTCTATTTTGGGCGCAAATTAAGACACTTTAGTATTTTATTTTTGTCTTCCTCACTCCACTTTTAAATTCGTTTATCCTGTTTAACTCCTTTCTTTATTTTTTTATTTTTCATATTTTCAATTTTGTATTTCGCCTTTTGCTTCTCTTTGCAACAGCTGTCAGTTTTGCAATTTGAGGTTGCATTTGCATAGTAAATAAAAACTATAAAGCCCATAGTGATGCATATTTGCAATGGTATAGCAAATGCATCTCTGCGTATTTTGTTAGTGTAGAGTAAAATTATAGTACACTAATTTGCAAATTCTTCGATGCCAATAGAGCTTATGCGTTTCAAGTGTTGCATATTTGCAATGGTATAGCAAATGCATCTCTGTGTATTTTGTTGGTGTAGAGTAAAATTATACTACACCAATTTGCAAATTCTACGATGGCAATAGAGCTTATGGGTTTCAAGTGTTGCATATTTGCAATGGTATGGCAAATGCATCTCTGTGTATTTTGTTAGTGTAGAGTAAAATTGTACTATACCAGTTTGCAAGTTCTACGATGCCAATAGAGCTTATGGGTTTCAAGTATTGCATATTTGCAATGGTATAGCAAATGCATCTCTGTGCATTTTGCTAGTCTGGAGTAAAATTATACTACACCAATTACAATGCCAGACCGTTTGCAAAGGATTGTGAATAAAGCTATTGTGTAATTTAACACATTTTCTCTTAGTTTGAGTACTTTGACCTTTAAAAAAAAACAAGAAATACGAAAGTGAAGAGACTGCATCAATGCAAAACCCAATGGATTTCACTAAAATATTGGAATCAATGTTTCAATTTTACATAAAAATTAAATGCAGAATATTTTTCAATACAGGAAATGGAATTTTCCAATATAGACAAAATATTGAGAGCAAGAGAGCAATAAATCTATTATACAAATTTGTTCTTAACTATTTTGTCTTATTTTCCTTAAGTAGAACTTTAATCAAATTACATAAAAAGCATAAAATTCTAGACTGATTAGATTGTGAAATATTAAAAGCGTCTTGCGAACGACAGCAACTTTGGCATTATGGCAATTTCATTCATAACACTTATTTCTTGTATTTATATTTGTTTTGCAACAAGTGACGCACAACTGTGCATCGATGCACATTTGTTGCCATGCAATGCGGCACAGCGCGCACAGACACCTGTAGCGCACATCGAGCAGCGTGCACGCGTAATTTATGAATGAACCTCAAGTCGACGGCTCGCATGCGGCGGCAGCAGATAAATAAACCGGTCCATGCGCTGCAGCGGCAGCAACGCAAGTGGCAAAACATATGGCAGCGTGAAAAATTGGCAGCAAACGCTGCGAATTTTCACCCACCCACAACAACAGTGAGAGACAGCTGAACGGATGGACGAACCGGACGTGCAGATGGACAGACGAATGAAAGCAATCAACGAAAAATTGAAGGCAGCATAAATATGTTTTAGTTTGAGCGGACTTGATGATGGTGTCGTAAATTTCTAAGAGAAACTATATTATTTTTGTATGATTTAGAACTTTTTAAAGCCTCATTAATATTGACTGCTGTCTGCTAAAAAATCTCTGTTCAAACATTTAGCGTGCAATACAAGTCATAGCTTTTATGGGCTGATTTCAGACGCAATCTTGTGAAATCACATTTTATGGTATTTCCAGTCGTTTAATATGCGCCAAGTGACTGCCGCACCATATGCTGCAAGTATGCGGCCGAAATTTATGCGTTTGCATTTTTTCGCTCACACTACCAGCGCTGCCACGCCCCAACCTATGTGCATTGCACATACACACGCGCACCCATTTGGCTACACTGAACTACATAGAATTGCTAACATTGCGCCATGCCTGAACGCTATTTACTAAGTCCGCTCGGGCTCTCCACTTGTTGGCGTCCGCAACTGCCTGTTGCATGCCAAAACTGGCAAGCAACAGTTGAAACGCGCAAGTGTGAGTGATACAGCATCCACACACACACACACACACACACACACAAAGACATGCCTGCAATATATAGAATGGTGTATGTATTTTTTTCGGTTTCGTCTCCAACTTTTCATATACCAATCCTCCTCGTGCAGTGAGCAGCGCCAAAGGAAGCCAGCACGAAGGAAGCGCGCACAAAACACATAAACATTTTCATGCATCCCGACCACCTCCGACCACTTCCACCTCCAAGGGCGCAATTTTTTTCGTGGCACACACATTAGCTTGCTGCTCCTTCTGCTCCTTTTCGTCTCCTTCTAATTTGCGCGCTCCCACACTCCGAGCGATTTTTTTTTTCCAGCTCCTCACTCACTTCCTCACATTTGCCACCACTTTGCCGTACGCCGTCTGTCATTGTGTCCCACGCCACTGCAACTTTCCTCTCATTCGGCAACTTCCGAATATCTCTCACTTCCCTTTACAACTATAACAACATCGCTCGCCGTCTCTCGTGCGCTGCACCTACCCACTCTCTCTCTCAGGCTTCCTAAATTTTCCACCGTTTCCCAATTTCGGTTTTTTGTTTTTCACTTTTTTACTCCTTCCACACATTTTACTCCTTTACCCATTTCGCTTCTCCACCTTCTGTAGCCTCCCTCACCCCCTCTTCACTGCTCGCCGCGCAAAAGCTGCTTAAAGTTGTTTCCACTTTTTCGCCCATCGCCTTCGACTATCTTCCAAATGTTGCCACGTCGTGTTTTCTGCCCCCCTCCCCCTACTTTCCACCCCATTTGCATTTTTTATAGTTTTGCTGCAATTTCCTCTATTTTCGATATACTTTCGTGTATACACTTAAATTTTTTACCGTTTTTTTTTGCCTTCTTTTAATTCTCACATTTTCCTTGCACTGCCTGCGTTGTCATAGAAAATAGTGGCAACGCTGCATTTGTGCACACGAATAGTTGGAAGGGGGCGAAAATTGCCAAAGACAACGAACAGACTCGACGAAACGATGAAAATTGCAAGAACAAAACAAAAATACAAAAAGCCAAATGAAAAGGAACCGCAAGAAAAATAATAATAACAACAATAATAAGAATGGAAGAAAGTCAAATTCATCAAAGCGTACGCCAACTAACTGTCGCGCGCTCCACATTTAACGCCCCGCAGCCCCCCGCGCCGCAGCCCCCCGCGCCGCAGCCCCCCACCACCCACAGCCACCTGCTGCTTTGGCTGTGGCTGCCGTTGTCGCTGCTGTCGCCCCGCCAGTGCCAGTGACAGCAGCGTCGGCCATTGCGACCGCGTCAATGCTGCTGCATTCGGTTCGGACGGCCAGGGCGCGAAGTGGCGCGTCGTGTGCCGTGCATTGCACTGCCAGTCCGCCAGCCGACAGCGCTGCACAAACAATGCATGTTTTTGTTTGCGACAAAACGACATCGCCGCGAACTGGCGCAAAGTGGCTGCAAAACATACGGCAACTTATTTACATTGCATTCTGCACTCCAAACGCTTATACAATTTTTTTCAGCCCTCCGCCGACTATCGCTTTGTATCTAATATGCTGTTGCGAAAAAAAATTAAATTATCTTAAAAGGAAATCAACAAAAAAATAAACTACAAAAACTACGCTGCTCAAAAATGACATCACGCCGCATGGCCGAAACGGCAGCGGAGCATGGCGTACGAAGAGTGGAGTGCGAAGGGAACGGAGAATGTCGCTTTTCGGTTGTCATGTGCCCCACGCATTCGCATCAATCACTGCGACAGTTGTGCTGCCCGGCTAATAGATCTGCAAATATTATATGCCAACAACAACGCGTTGATGTGCTGCCCGAGAGTTGAAGACGTGGGCTCTAAGAAAAAAGACTAGTTCCAATGCGTTCAAGTTCAAAGTTTTGACAGACAAAGTTTTTTATTTAATTTGTAAGCTGTCTAAGCTTTCGATTTTGGGGTGTCATTCAGTTTTCCTGGATTGGATCAGATCTTATTTAAGCAACCGACAGTGCATTGTCGTTGTTGATCAAGCTACTTCTAAGCCCTTTGTCGCCACTTCTGGAGTCCGGCAGGGAAGTATTTTAGGCCCTTTGTTCTTTGTTCTCTTCATAAACGACATCAGTGCTTACTTTTCCTTCACCAACTTCTTGCTCTATGCCGATGACTTGAAGATTTTCTCTGTTGTCCGTACTGATTCTTTAAACATCCAGTCCGACCTCAATAATGTCCTCGCGTGGTGCGGTAAAAATCGTTTATGCTTAAACGTCAGCAAATGCTTTCACTCAACTTTTTCGAAATCCAATAACCCATTGCTGCCTAATGGGTAAAATTTTACCCATGAAAATTGATTTTTTTTTTAAATCACAAAAAAGTCAATGTTTGAGATCTCTCAAAACCATTGATAGGGATAGTTAGGGTAAAGATGGAACTACCTTAACCTAGTGAAGGTCACCCTAAAATTTCGCCATCTAGCTAGAGTTACCAGACTCCAAAAATCGTGAATTTTTGGGGAGGTGGAAAATATGGCGAAACGTAGTGGCCTTAGAACTTCACAAAAATCTGCCTCCTAACTCACCTGTAAAAAATACAACTTTTGTTCACGTGTTTAGCTGATCTATTCACAAAGTATGGAAAAAAGCTACCATTGCTGCGTAATGGGTACAAAATACCTAATGAATATCTCAGCAATGTGCAGAGATATAAAGCTGAAATTTTGTTTCGGATTATTTTGGGTCACCTCTAGGTCGTGTATGAAATTTTATCAAAATCGTATGGGCGGAACTGGTACCCGGCAGCAATGGGCTAAGACAGTAAAAACTTCATTTGAAATTGATGGCACAGTGTTAGAAACGGTGGCTGAGATCAATGATCTGGGCGTTGCTTTCGATTCAAAGTTTAGCTTCACTTCCCATGTTAATCGCATTGTCTCGCATGCCTACTCTATGTTAGGGTTTGTCCGCCGCAATTCTTCCTCCTTTTCCAATCCCTATACGCTCTTGTATACTCCTTTTGTTAGGTCCAGACTGGAATATGCTGCTTTCATCTGGAGACCTTATCATGCGTCGCATTCTAATCGTTTAGAACGTATCCAAAGATGATTCCTAAAGTTTGCCCTTAGCTCTATTCGTTTTTCTGAGCGTCAGCCTCCTTACAGGTCTAGATGTCTACTGCTTGGTTTAAAATCACTTGAAACCAGGAGGTCTGTCATTTCCACGGCTTTCATTTTTGATATAGTTAGTGGAAATATTGATTGCCTCTCTCTCTTGTCAAAAATAGCTTTCAATGTGCCATCTCGCTCCCTCAGACATGTTTCCCTTTTTTCTGTTGAGATCTCTAGAACGCGCTATGGTAGTAACGCTCCTTTTCCTCGAGCCTTAGCCGAGCTAAACGCGCTGTCGACCTCTTCAATGTTTGATCTATCTGTACCTTAACCCTTGTTCATTTCCTTTGTTTATGATTAGTGCATTGGACCACAAGTCAGTGATTATCGTGTTTGAATTCTGACTCATTCAACACCAAATAAATACAACTTTTCTTTTGGCAACTACTCTCACAGCTTCATAAATGACAACTTCTCTATGAAATTCTTCCAGTCCGTTCTTCATAATTGGTGTAAAACTACCATAGAACTATTGAACTCTTCAATTATTTACAATGACCATAACTCACCATACCACAATTGCGTGAGTGGGTCGCAAAAAGTCCATTAATCGTTACACTTGCATTCGTACGCTGTGTTCAACAGTCGCGGAATGTAGTCGACTCATAGACAGAGTCACAAAGGGCGCTGCCCTTGTCACTGCTGGCAGTTGCATACCTGCATAGAAACCTTCTGGCAAGTGAAAGTTATAGTCGCATTGGAATGGCAACAAAAATATTTACAATACTACAAATAGTTCAATGCGGCTACGCTGGCTCGGTCATGTCTGCCGTATGGACGACGAAGCTCCGGCGAAAAAGGTGTTCGATGCGATGGTTGGAGGTCGACGGCGAAGAGGGAGGCCGTGTCTCCGGTGGAAGGACCAAGTTGAAGAGGCCCTGTCATCACTTGGTGTGACCAACTGGAGAAGGCGCGCGCAAAGCAGAGGCGCCTGGAGAGAAGTTTTGCGGCAGGCCGTAACCCGATAACGGGTTGTTATGGCCAGTTAAGTAAGTAAGTACAAATAGTTCATAGCAGCGCAAATATCATTGCGCAAATATTAGTGCGCAATGAAAAATTTCAAAGAAAGGTAGAAATGGTTTGTTTTAATGAATAATTTATGTCGACAGATCAAATGAACCATGTATATTTCTATAGATAATCCACAGTAGTCTAAGAAGAATGTGAAGAACATTCAGTGAGTTAGATGAAAAAATCTTAGACGAAGAAGTTGAAAATTTTTTCTTTGAAAGTTAATGCCAGTAGATCAAATAATCCATGAATAAGTCTGAGTGAGAAAAAGTCTGAGATGAAAAATGTGAACATTTTTACACCTGTAACATTTCAGACATTTTTCAGTACTCTAGAAAAATGAGAAGAAAATTCAGTCAGTTAGATGAAGAAGTCTTCGATGAAGAAGGTGAAAATGCTTTATTTTTACGATTAGTTATTCTAAGGAGAGGATTGGGAGGTTAGTCTAAGGAGAAAGTAGTGAAAATTCATTTTGTTGGATAAAAAAGTCTTATATGATTGGTTAATACCGACAGATCAAACAACTCTTGCATACTTTTGCAACTCTTCAGATAATCTATAAAACTTTAAAGAGAAAATTCATTTATTTTATTTTGATGAAGAAGTCTCCGATGAGGAAAGTGGAAATACTTTCTTTTGATATATATTTCATGAAAACAGATCAAATAATCAACCTATACCAATCTGCATAACCTGTAACTATTCTTAAGGAAAATTGGAGAAAATTCATTTATCATAGTAATATGAAGAAATATGAGATGAAAAGTTCTGAGATAAAGAAGGTGGAAATACTTTTTTTGAGGACTAGATACAGCCGACATATCAAATAACCCATTTATACTACTTCTTCTTTTCTTCAGATAATCTAAGAAACTCTAAGCACACTGAAGTGAAAACTCTGTTAGATGAAGAAGTCTTAGATGAAAAGGACGAAAGTGATGTATTTTATGACTATTACTGGCGAAAAGCTCAAATAACAAGCCTGTACCAATCTGGATAACCTGTAACCGTTCAGATAATCAATAATAATAAGTCTATGCAAAATCTGAGAAATCTGAGATGAAAAGGTCTGAGATAACGAAGGTGGAAATACTTTTTTTTGAGGACTAGATAAAGTCGACATATCAAATAATCCGATTATGGTATACTCCTGTAATTCTTCAGATAATCTAAGAAACTCTAAGCAGACTGAAGTGAAAACTCTGTTAGATGAAGAAGTCTTAGATGAAAAGGACGGAAGTGATGTATTTTATGACTATTACTGGCCGAAAGCTCTACAAGCTTGTACCAACCTGTGCAACCTGTAAGCCTTTAAATAATCTACATTAAAGAAAGTGGAGAAAATTCTGTCAGTGTGATGAATACAATTACTTTTCTTTAATGATTGGTTAGTGCCGATAAATTCAAAACCTCTTGCAAACTACCGTAATCCTTCAGATAATCTGTAGATTTTTAATTAGACTGAAGAGGCTATTAAGTCAATTAGATGAAGAAGCTGAAAATGCTTCCTTTTTGGTGACCAATTAATAATAACAGATCAAATAAACCATATATACACCTCTGACCCTTTAACAATTCCACAGCAGTGTAAGGAGAATGAGTAGAAAATTCAGTCAGTTAGATGAAGAATTCTTAGAACTATTGAGAAGTTCAGTAAGTTAGATGATACAACCTTGCAGGTACTATGGAAATTGTATTGTACAACGAAGGATCGACCCACTTCATACAAAACAATTATAAAAGCAACTTTTGAGACTGTCTAAAGTTGATCCATAAATGTGACTGACTTCTTCAAGGCTTTTCAGAGATTGTAATACAGAAAATGCAGTTCTCTTGCCTTTTTTTATAGTAACACAACAGTTCGACTTGTGGGTCATTATGACATCCATTTTAATCTAAAATAATCGAACCTTATCTGTTTGTAATAGATCTCAAAAACATGCAGTTGTGGGTCATTATGACATCCATTTTAATCTAAAATAATCGAACCTTATCTGTTTGTAATAGATCTCAAAAACATGCAGTCGTTTTCAGAAAGCCAGGCCATGGTCTGATTATGGGCCTTTGGTGCCAATTATCCACATATTTTTTGTAACCCCACCAAAGAGCAGAAACATGGCATCTAACATAGCAGAAAGCACATTTCGTATTTCATTTTCAGTCCCCAACTCAGACACTTAACGCCTTTCCAGCACAAAAAAAAAATAACCAAAACTAGCATTTTTGTCATCACCCTGACTGTATTTTTCCATTTAACGCTTTTTTGTGAATTTTTTCGCTTCTTCTGTGTTACTTTTTTTTTAATTTAGAGCATTGAATGTGTGTGTGTGTGTTTATTGGTTTAGCTAAGTGTTGTTGTTTTTGTAACGAATATTATTCACCGCGTACATTTGGCGTTCGGCTAACGAAATTTTCTTTGTTTACCTTCACAATCGACTGTTGGTTGTTATTGAATTTTGCTTTGTTTTTTACTCTTTCATTTTGCCATTTCCCCCCCGACAAATTCAATTATTTTCAGTTTGTTTTGACAAAATGTGTAAAGCAAAGCACAACAAAGAAACAATATTTTTACACAAAATTTCACTAATAATTCCGCACAATTCGATTATTCCATTTACCGGCCGACAATACTCAGTGGAGAAAAAAATGAAATATTTGCGAAAATCTAATTATGTGCAGCGTTTTTTTTCTCAAATTGCTCGTACATAGTTAGTAGACATAAACATACATGTTGACATACAAATGCACTTTTGATGTGGTGCGGTGAAGCTAAATTTGAGTGGTATTGTTAGAGTGTGAGTGTCAGAGTCTTTGTAGATTTGTTACCAATATTCAATATGCTGAAGTCTGATCGAGTCGAAGCTATACAGAAAATTGTTCAGGAATAAATTTAATGTGCCTACAAGCATCGATTTGTCCATGTCTATCTTTACGTCTGTCCTCTATTGTCTCTCCTAAAGGAACAGTAATTTCACAATAGAAAAGATAGATTTAGAATAGATTTAGAAGAATCGATTGAGTACCAGATTTCATTGCGACAAGGTCTCCTTTGAGTTATCGATCTTTACTAAACTTTAGCTTCAATCCCCTTTCAGGAGACAGTGACCCGTAAGAAAACAAGACAAGAAAAGTTCAAAATAGATTTAGTACCAGATTTCAGGTGGTCAAACCAGTTGCCTAGTAACATGGAAGTCCTATTGTAGCAAAGTCTCCTTTAAATTACCGATCCTTACTAAACTTCAGCTTCAGTTTCCTTCAAGCAAACCTTCAACCTTCAAGTGACCTGTAAAAAATCATGGATCATGGTTCCTTGTTAGTAGTGTGCGACCGAAGGTGGATTTTTGGCCGAAGCCAAAGAATAACTAAAATATTCGAAGACGAAGTCGAATAATAATAAAAATTCTCTTAAGGAAAAACCCGATCAAATTTTGCCGTTTTTTCTTTCTTCATTTCTTCAAGAATTATTAAAAGGATATATAAATATTTTATTAAAAAAAACTAAAAACAGTCTTAGAGTTCAGTTTTTAACAAAAACAAGAAACTTAAAGATTCAGTTGACATAAATAGTTGATTAGAAATAATTTTTATTAATTGCAATCTTGATAAAAACCAATATTTGGTAAAATACTTCGAAACAGAGAAAATCGACTTTAATTACAGTGCGAAAACCTTCGGCTAAAGTATTCGGCTATTCTGGCCGAAGATTTAAAATTGGCCGAATAAGCCGAATACCGATGCCGAAAACGAATATTCGGTTGGACACTACTGGTTAGTCTTTATTTGGACAAGAAAAGTTCTCTAGAGCGACGAAAGTTTAGTGTTGGCAGGTAATAAAGTCACGTTAAGCCCTTGCGAGCACCATTAACCCTTTCAGAGTGCACAAAACTGTTCAAAAGTATGTACAATGGAATGTTTTAGAACCACAGAACATGATTCAGAACCAAATTAATAGATTTTTTTAACCATTGAAGGTTTTTTTCATTCCTATCTATAAAAATTAATGTTTGTTTTGTATGTCTGTTTATTTTTTCTTTAAGATTCGGAAATTTCTTGATCGGTTGATCTGAAATTTTGACACCAGGTGTTGTACAATGTCATACATAGAATTTTATATTGGTGGGTTCTGTACTTAACTTTTTGGCTATATTTGCTATCCAAATTTTTCTAAAAACTCATAAGTGCAGGTTCTCTGAACCACAAAACCCTTCTTGCATGGTTTAACCAGTAGAAAGTTTCTAAATATTTTTTGTTTTGTATAGGCAAGAAGGCGTGGCAACACTCATAGAACCCAAATCCATAACATTGAACAAAATCGGCATTACAAGTCGCACAGCATTCAAAGTTGTCCTTTACAAGTGTTTACAACATACAAATTTCAAATAGACTTGAAAAGGGGCGTGGCTTTAATGCCATTAATTTAGCTGAACTTTGAATTGAGTGCAAATTGCAAACAAAACAATCACTGACCTCCTGACGAACTCATACGAGAGAAAATATTTGTAACGCCACAGCTAAGCAACACACAGCACAGTCGCCTGTGGCAAGCTGCACTGTCTGTCACCGTCGAAGTCACTACGCACCGTTGCAGTGTTGCACTCGAATTGAATTTCGCTGCAGCGCGCCAAAGATCGCAACACAACTGCAGTTTCTTTCAAGCAAATCGCCCTACACGGCAGCAATCAGCACAGCGTAATAAAAGCAACAACAACAGCAACAACAAAAACGGAGGCAACGTCAGCAACAGTGGCGGCAACAATGCAATTTCCTCATCTGTGGGCCAGCGTGAGCTTTGCTTGAACCCTTCTTTACGTGTGCGTGTGTGTGTGTGTGTGTGTGTGCCACCTTTGTCTGCCACAACGTTGCTTATCCGCATTGTCTGGTGGCAGGCTGCGGCCAATTCATATGTAACGCCTCGGCAGTTGCCGCTGATGCAATTTGCATTGTTGTTGTTGTTGTTGTTTATTTGCTGCTCTTGCTGACTGGCTGGCTGGCGCTGATGGTCAAGGTCATGAACCTGTTCCAATAACTTGTTTCGCTACTCCGCGCCTCTCTCCAGGCAACACAGTCAGCTTGTGCCGTTTGCTGCACGCTCGCGTTGCACCGGTGCGACTGCACTGTCGGTGCGTTTGTGAGTGCCCGCTGCGTGCGCGCGCACATTGCAACGCGTTGACTTGCGCGCCGCAACAGTTGCAGCCGCGTTTCTTGCTTTTCTTCCGCAACTTGCGAAATTCAGCACAAACACACACACACACATAGACAACGCTGGCAGCCGGTGCGCGCAACGGCAACTGGCTGACTGCTGCCGGCAACAGTGTCTCTCGCTGCAATGGCGACTGTAGCTGTGGCAGCCGCTAATCCTTTTACTGCCCGGCCAGCGCACCGTGGCCGCCGGCAAAAAGGTGTTGATGCGCCCCGCCTCGACTGCAGGCCACCGCACAGACGCAATGAGATTAGTGCCAGTTTTCCATCAAGTCTGATGCGCAACTAATTGACAAGAAATTTGCCACCGTGCGACATGCGCGCAATTTGGCTTTCGGGCTGCCATCCAATGCGCGGGTTGCTCTATGGATTTGGGGAAATTTGTTGTTGGCAGACTGGGTGAAAAATTGCTAGTATACCAAGTAAGAGACTTTTCAGTTTTAGCGACTATTTTTGTGCTGTGATTAGTGCGAAGGATCACAAGTCAGAAAGCTGTGAGTTCAAATGTTGGACTCAGTGAACAGCGAACAAGAAAACATTTCTTTCGACAGCTATTCTCAGTTTTCAAGTATAGTTGGACCTAGACTAAAAATAAAATAAAATAAAATAAAATATAATATATATATAATAATAAATAAAATAAAATAAAATAAAATAAAATAAAATAAAATAAAATAAAATAAAATAAAATAAAATAAAATAAAATAAAATAAAATAAAATAAAGTAAAGTAAAATAAAATAAAATAAAATGAATAAAAATAAAATAAAATAAAATAAAATAAAATAACATAAAAAAAATAAAATAAAATAAAATAAAATAAAGTAAAGTAAAATAAAATAAAATAAAATGAAAAAAAATAAAATAAAATAAAATAAAATAAAATAAAATAAAATAAAATAAAATAAAATAACATAAAAAAATAAAATAAAATACAATAAAATCAAATAAAACAAAGTAAAGTAAAATAAAATAAAATAAAATAAAATAAAATAAAATAAAATACAATAAAATAAAATAAAATAAAATAAAATAAAATAAAATAAAATAAAATAAAATAAAATAAAATAAAATAAAATAAAATAAAACAAAATAAAATAAAATAAAATAAAATAAAATAAAATAAAATAAAATAAAATAAAATAAAATAAAATAAAATAAAATAAAATAAAATAAAATAAAATAAAATAAAATAAAATAAAATAAAATAAAATAAAATAAAATAAAATAAAATAAAATAAAATAAAATAAAATAATATAAAATAAAATAAAATAAAATAAAATAAAATAAAATAACATAAAACAAAATAAAATAAAGTAAAATCAAATCAAATCAAATAAAATAAAATAAAGTAAAATGAAATCAAATAAAATAAAATAAAATACAACAAAATAAAATAAAATAAAATCAAATAAAATAAAACGAAATAAAACAAAATAAAATAAAATAAAATAAAGTAAAATAAAATCAAATAAAATAAAATAAAATAAAATAAAATAAAATAAAATAAAATAAAATACAATAAAATAAAATAAAATACAACAAAATAAAATAAAATAAAATAAAATAAAATAAAATAAAATAAAATAAAATAAAATAAAATAAAATAAAATAAAATAAAATAAAATAAAATAAAACAAAACAAAATAAAACAAAATAAAATAAAATAAATAATAATAAGTTTCGGTAAAACTTTGGTAGAGTGGTGTCTGTGGAGATATCTTTCAGCGCTTAAGCAAAAAACTAGCCAACGTTTATGGCGGTCAGACCGACTATTTCATACGGAGATTCAAGAATTTTTAGACGATTCTTCAGGTTTGACTAAAACTTCTAAGGGTTTTGGAAAAAGTCAGAAAACAGATAGCTCACGGAAACCACAACAACCACCTGCAAGTCACCTGTAGCTCCTTGGCCATGACTCTGATCTACCCAGAATAGTCGCTTACTAGGTTGTAATATGTGAAACTTCTTTAGAATGTTGACTTTCGTATGGAAAGTATATTCAGTACGATTAGTCAGATCTGTCTGTACATTTTGCGAAAACGAAACCCTGCCTATTAACTTTCATCTCGAACAATAATTGTTTTTCTTTTATTCAAATCCGAATACTCAGATAGAAGAGACGAGATTTGGCCCACGATCAAGCAGAGCAGATCCAAAAGAAAAATATCTAAATGAACCAACCGGCTAATATCAGACTTTAGTAAAAATCAGTGTTGCCAGATAGTAGAAAGGACTTTCTTTGTAGTTAAAAAAACAAATTTTCTCCCAAAAAATAAAAAAAATTTATAAAATTTAATTTTTGTCATTATAGACTAAATAAAAATATGTTTCATAAAAAATTTATTTAAGAAGTTTTTTAAATAATATAAATAAACTCAAAAAACATCAACCAAGAAAATTCAACTTAAAATTTCAATTTCAATACTTAAAGTTCCCTAATGATCAAACCATCGTTTTGTCATTAAAATGGCATTTTTTTATATTTCTTGACTCATAAAAAAATTCATTATTTGCAATGCCATTTCAAAGGATGTTACCATCTTATGCAAAAATCTTCCGAAAATCAACCAAAGAGCGAAAAAATGTATCAACAGAGAACTGAAATATTCTTAAGTTTCTCCTAAACAATTCTTCTTTCTAATATTGTTTCTAGGAGTTCTAATTTTCTAAAATTTTAGGAGGAAATCTACTAATTTGGCAACAATGGCTGGTAGCGTAACTGGCCACAGACTTATTGGTTCACGTGACATCCGGCGTGTATTACTGTAGAATAACTTCTGCAGAATCTTCTATGAAGATTGAGAGAAAAGTTAAGTGGAACATGGGCTCTGCAAATGTTCAGCGCTAGAAAGAATATGCGTCCAATTTATGGAGCAACACTTTGAAAGCTGCTTGGCGCACTCGAAGAAAATGCCACCTAGAAATCGAATATGATTTTTAAGAGCTATATATATAGGAATACTTTGTAAGATAAAACAGCGGGTTACTCAAAATTACCACTTAATCCTTAACCTACATAAACCTCAAAACTAACAGACTTAAGGTATCATGGCACGTTAGAAAGGGGAATTTTAAATGATTTACAAAATTATTTATTTTTCAGCTCTTTTATTATCAATCTTTTTGAAAATTTTTTTACAACATATTGAAGGTTTAAGGAACAGACAACGCGACTTCAGCTCCACCTATATAAGAGACAATATGCTAAAAAAAAAATGTTGTTTGTGTTCCTTAAACCTTCAATATATTGTAAAAAAAATGTTTAAAACGATTGAAAAGATTGAGCTGAAAAATAAATAATCTTTTAAATCATTAATCCCCTTTCTAATGTGCCATGATACCTTAACTGGACATAACAAGCCATGAACTTACACGACCTGCAAAAGTTCTCTACAGGCGCCTCTGCTCAGTAATTTTTTAAGAAATAATTGACAGTTTGAGCAGTTTAAAAAATTATTGATACTGATTGCAATCTTTCGATCTTTAGTCTTTATATCGAAGAGTTATTTGCAGTGGTACACATTGCGGGTTTAGGGGTTCAAACGTCCCCAAACACAAAAATTGCTGATACAAAATTTGGTTTCGAATGGTATTCGGCTCAAACGTCCCCAAATTAAATCCTGTGTGCGCCACTGGTTTTTTCAATATGCATTTTCAACTCGTGAGTAAAATTTTGTTATTGTGTAATCTCTGTACTGGAGATCTTATCAGCTAATACAATTGTCAATAAAATAAATCTCAACAAAATTAAGTCACAAAAATACTCACCAAAAGTTTTTCAATTCCTTCCAGCTTCAGATTTAAGACAATATTTCTCCGCTCTGCTGAATTCTTCAAGTCTTGATGTGGACGTCTTTTTTCAAAAGTTCAAAACTTGCATTTTATTTGTAAATATGTAAGAAATCACTTTGTAATTCACACTTTTAAAATGTATAGTAAATGTATATGTATGTATGTGCTTGTAAATATATAACTGATAACGGCAGTGAATGCTGCACAGCTGGACGCGACTATTGGCATTGCACCCGGATCGAATGCGGAATTATAAGGCAACTGATTCACACTCACGCACACGAAATTAGTTGAAATGCGCAAAATATTGCGGAATGCTTTTCGTAAAAATTCCCACTGCTGTTGCAGTTTTCGTCAAAGTGTCAACGCAATTTTCATAAATTCAAACGTTTTTAGCTGCAAAATAAACAAGGAAATGCGGCAGTGAGATGGCGTTGTAAATAAAAAGTGGACATTTCCCAGCTGCCGCGGCGCACAATGCGGACAAGGACAACTGAACTGTCAGCATGGCCAACGTGTCGCGGCGTCGAGCGGGCTTGTTTGCCTCTATCTTGTCTGTCTACCTGTCAGGCAGTCGGCCGGTCAGCTGTGAATCATTGCCAATGATTTTCATTAAATTATATATATATTTTTTTTTATAGTGTCTAATAAATAATTTGCAAACGGTGTGAGCGAAGCGTGCGACGCAGCTGGGCCGCGTGAGAACACAAAAGAACGCTGCAGCTTTGCAATTAACGGATTAGTATTTTTTTTATTGTTGTTGTTGTGTTTTGTTTCGCATTTAGTTAGCATTAATAGGAATTTCATGTTGTCTGCTGTCAGTTGGCAAAAGTTGAAATCCAGGGAGACGTGCGGCCAAGTGCGTTTGCCAATTGAATGCATCCAGAATATTCGAGCAGTAAGTGCGACTGGTTTTGGCATATTTCGAAATGTCAGCAGCACAACAACAAAGGCGCCAACAATTGAAGAGGAAGTGAATTGTAAGCATTTTGCAACTTGATTGATTCATAATAAGAATCAAATAGAAACGTGCCAGCCACACCAGTTGCATATATAGAATGAGATTGCGTTCAGATATTCTGAATCAGCAATTGAACGAAGTCAATGCATCACGAATGGCAAATTATGGTATTTGTCACATCTTTAATGCAGTTTTTTCATCAGTGGTTTTGCGATTTCTATTGGGAAATTTTAATTATTTAATTATTGTGAAATAAAGACAGTGGCGACAGCGGCGGAATTTCATTAGGGAGAGGGATTTCTTAGGAAACTTTGGAGCCTAATACCATTTGAAACCATAATTGCCATCCACATTTTTATTTGAGGGGTTTGGACCCTTAAAACCCGCCTTGAATGTTCTACTGAATAGTGACAAATATGAAAGCATGAAAAAAAAACAGCGTAGCATCTCTACTGGGAACTGAGAAAGAGCGACTTGTTGTGAATCCTAACACAAGCAGAATGATTGTAGAGTTTAGTGCTATTTTCCAACGACGGAAAATGTTTGAGGTTATGGAACTTTTTAAGTGGATTTTTCGGACTTTACGAAAGTAGACTTGCAAATTATTGAAATATGTAATTGGAAGGTTCAAGTTCATAAAGTTCAAGTAGAATTTCAAGTTCAAATATGTTTACTGGATGTCAATGGCGCACACAGGATTCCATTTTGGGGGGTTTTGCGTACAACTTTTGAGCCGAATACCATTTGAAACCATATTTTGTACCAGCAATTGTTGTGTTTAAAGGCGTTTGAAGAGCCAAAATCTCTTAAAGCAAACGAGCTACTAAAGTAATTGTCATAATTTTCATTAGGTTTAAGTTATAAGTTGTTAACTGTTCAGAGTTCAGCGAATGTACAAAATGGTTTATAATTGCGAGTGATTCAGACCCGCGACCCTCTGACTTGTGGTCTAAAGTAATAACCACAAAGCCATGACAGCCCCACTAATTGTTATATAATGCTTGAATCAAAACCAATCGTTTGAGTTGACTTAACCCTCTAATACCCAAAAAAAAATCTACAGATCAGGATCTGTATTTGCACAGTCTGCATCACATCAGTACTAGAATAAAATTCTGCTTACTTAACATTAAAAAGACCTCAAGTTTTCCATACCTACGAGGACTATTGTAAGGAAGAACCCGAATTGTAGAACTTATTGTAGAACTCGATAAAAAAAATAAAAGTCCTCAAAACAAAAGTTGATAGAAACACTAAAGAAAATACAGATCAAAATGACCGTAATGGTCTTTCAAGTGTTAATAAGTCTAGGATCAGAGAAAAGATTGAGATTAGTCGACCCTAATATTTCGGGGGTTTCAACCCCCAACTCACCCCCAATCCGCCACTGCCAAGTTGCTTCGTAGCAAGCAGACATTTTGAGAAGAAAATCAATTTAGCCTTTCTAGATGTCTTTCATTTGGCTCAATGAGTTTTACAAAATGGGGGAAATCATTAACCCGAATGTGCTGTAATTTTTTTCTTTCGAATTTTTCGAAAATATATTTTGATCGATTTAATATGAAACATATTTAACTAAAAAATAAATTTTTTGAGTGCATGTTTAGTGTGATCATATGGGCCCGCTGGCACTACCGGGTTAAGAACGAATAAAAACTGCCACTACGAAGCGAATCTAACTCAAAGTATGCGATTTCAAATATGACATGAAAAGAAATTTAACATTTTATATGTTAGAAAGAAATATAAGTAAATATATGTTTTCAATATCCACTGCATCTCAATACATATAGTATATGCAATTACACATAGTATATATGTATATACTTATTTAAACTTTGACGCACAGTCAGCGTTAAAAAATTTCGTACATTTCTACTAAATTAGCGAAATTCTCATCTCCGTTTTCAGCTGATTGTCAACACATAAAACAAAAGCCCCAAAACCAAAACCACTAACTATAACAACAACAACAACAATAGTAGCAAAAACAAAAAACAAATTTAATAGAACATGGCGTCCAGCATTTGCGGGGCTTCAGTGGCGAAACCGTCGCAGCGCAGCGCCGTCATTGCATTCAAAGTCTTCCTCAATGTTTCGCGCATTCCATTTGGCGCTGCGCTGTGTGCGTCTAGTTGCGCTCTTCGCATTTTTTATTTTGTTGTTTGCGATTTTGTTAAATTTCAATTAAACTGTGGGAGCGTATCAATTGCGCGCATATGGCGAGCCGCGTTCGCAGCTCATTCGACGTTTGACATCGAGCGAGGCGTTGTGTTGTGTTGTGTTGCGTCGATGGCGAACAGTTGACGGACAGTCGAAACCAGCAAGAAGCCCAGCCAGGAGGCGGCGGCACTTGCCTATAGGTCAAAGCGCCACCGAAAAGCCTCCAAGCCAAAACCACTGACGGCGCGCTCCAACGCATTGCACTCCCATAAAATTGTTTAAATATTACAAGGAAAATGAACGGTGCGTGAGGGGTGCGGGGGCAAGTGAGTTGAGCGCAAAGCGACAACCAGCAAACTGCAGCCGGTTGTTGTGGTCGCTCTGAGCGCAACTTGAAGAACGTTGCAGTGCAGTGCACTCAGGCTCACGTTTGCGCTCGTACTCGCACTCACACTCGAGCACAGCACTCAAGTGCGCCGTTGCACTACGCCAACACATAGAAAGCTCATTAATGTTATTCTTATTGTTGTTGTTGTATTTAGTTTCAGCGTAGTTATTGTTGCAATTGTAATTGTAATTTTAATATGAAACCGTGAGTGAGCGAGCGAGTGAGTGAACATTTGAGTCAAAACAAAAAGAACGCGAAACAAAAAACTTGCAACCGAAAAAAATTCAATGTCAAATTTCATAAATGCATTTTTTGTAGTGGGGTTTTTGTTGTTTTCGTGCCATTTGATTTGTGCAATTTTTTAGCTATGCCGTTGTTGTTGTTGTTGTATTCGTTTTAGTGCACGAAAACACGAAATTCTAACGATTTCAAGGTGACTGACGAGCGATTTTTCGCATTTCGATGCATTTCCATGAAACGAAAACGAATTCTCAATGAGTAATAAAAGTTCAATTCAAGGAAACAACTAATTATTGGATTAATTATTGTAATTCAAGTAATTATTGCGCAATTTATAGTGTTGAACTTTCAATAAACTGTCTGGAATTATGACACTTATGGCACACTTTTCACTTTTTCACAGCTGCAACGTGTCCTCCCCCCTCCTCACTGCGAACAAGGTGGCCAGACAGTAGGCGAGACGCCCACCGCTTGAGTGAAATGCGCGATAGGCGCCTTTCGCCTCTCACCTCGTGCATCGCTTCGAACCATGCGCCTGCGCCTCACACCCGCACGCGCCGCCTTCAGGCCGCCAACACGTGCCGCACACTTCGTCGCAATTGTTGTCATTGTCGTCATCCGCATTGTGCCATTTTGTTGTTGTTGCTTTTCATTTATTTAATTTGCACTCAACATTGTCATTTTCTCGATTTACAGCAACAACAACAACAGCAAAAAAAACCAACGCATATTTTCGCATTGTGCCACAAGTTGCACCATTTTGTTGTTTGTGTGCGACGGTGTAAGGTCACACACCGGCAGGCGTCTGTTGCACTTTTGCAGTTGCAATTTTTGGCATTTGATTTGTTTTTTGACAACTCGACATGCACCCTGTCTGCTTCTCCCACCCCCTCTACGTTTGCACTTTCTCACTGTCTTTGGCCGAGTTTTCTTTTCGGCTTTTTCATTGTTCGGCCGTTCTTCGCTTCTTTCTTCTGCAACGCACGTTAGCGGCGACGATATCGCGTTTCGATAGTAGAACAACAGCGACGGACGACGAAGAAGAAGAAGCAGCTGCAGCGGCCGCACATTGATTCGAATGCGTTTTTTACACGGCGCGTCCACTGTCAACAACATACACCGACAACGACGACGAATAGCTGGCGACGACGATGACAACGAGCCACAACAGAAGCGGGCCACCCGTACGTGCGAGCGAGCCAACGAGCGAGCGAGTGAGCGACCGAGCCAGCCAGCCAGCCAGCCACCAAAAACGCTGCCGACTCCAATGTGATTGTTATAAAAAATGTCCAATGCAATGCATGTCGCTGACGCTAGTCTTATTATTAATGGTGTAGTTGTTGTTATTGCAATTGTTGTGAACATTTTCGCATATGGATGTTGGTGTTAGTGTTGGTGTTGTTGTTGTTGATGTTAGTGCGGCGCGCAATTGCACTCAATGTGTTTGTGTCTGTTTAAGTGTGTCTGTGTGTGTTGGAGCAATGTTGTTGCCGCTGCTCCCAGTGCCGGCTACACTGCAGCTGGCTCCAGCGCCACAAACACTCGAGCAACAACAACAACAACAACAACAATGCATTCAACAGAAGAGCATTTAACATAAAAGTTGAGCTCTTCATCGGTTCTTACAGCGAATACATTTTGTTTTGCTCGCTGGTCTCTGCGCCCGACGCGTAGTCCACCCCATCTCCAGGGCGGCGCAGCAGCAGCAGCAGCGCAAAAAAGTTGAGCGAAAAAATGGCCATCCGGTTGGTGGCGGCGCTGTGCGGGCATGGCGGACGCGGAACCATACAGCTTCGTGCACTGTCAGCGAAGAGCGCAGCAGAACCAATAAAACGGGCAGGTAGTACACCAGCAGCAACACTGCAGCTCAGCAAATGGGCGATGGCGCGACGCGGGCGGGCGGGTATCGCTGAGCGAAATGCCGGCTGTTGCATGTGTGTTGGTTAGCTTCATTCATAGCTTGGCCAGCCACGACCAGCCAGCTAGCGATGGCCCTACAGACAACAACAAACAACAACAACAACAACGATACCGGGTACTTGACAGAGATTAACTATGCTCAATAGTTGCATTAAATCAATTCTTTAACGATCTAAGAATCAATGAATTTGATTTTTTAAAAAAATTGGCACTTAAAAATTACATTTCTGAGGTTTTTAACCCTGTTAGTACCAATTTAGAACTCTCGATTGGTTAGCAAAAATTTTAATAAATGAAAAGAAAAATTACAAAATTAAAGTCTAAAATGTAAATAGAAAAATTTCAATAGAACAAATTTAAATTGTGGTATTTAGACTCCTGTGGGGTCTTCAAGCCTAATGACAGTTCTAGGTCGATAGCGCACGACGCATTGGAAACTACTTAGAAGCTTTTATGAGCTCTTAGAAGTGTTTTACTAGGAAAGGAAAGTTTTCTTTTTCTTTTAAAAACATAATCTTTTGACTTATGGTTCAACGATCTAACCAGTGACTGACATGGTTTGGTGATTATATTGAAACAGACCTATTCAATTGAATTACTATATAACCTATCGATTACTAACAAATTATATATGTACTATATGTGGAATAGTTCTAGAACTGCGAGACCTCCTAGTTTTCATAGAAAAATCCCCTTCAACTGTAAGCTATAAATATTAAGTATGATCAAAAGTATCAGGCAAAATTGGTACAAAAACTAGTCCAACAAATTAATAAATTTTTATTTTGATTCTTAACCCACAGTCGTCTCCGATTAGGAAGTGGTTTTATTCGTTAGGAATCCAAGAGGTTACTAGATGCAGATCTACCAGTTACCATGCAAATGTTCCATCTTTTGCTTTAAAAAACCTCAAAGCCTGTCAATACTTCTTCAAAGGATCTTGGTGAAACTTAGTTCTTAAGGTTTTTCCGAAAAATGAAGGGATTCACAATGGACCCAACAGGGTCTCCGAGTGGAAGTGCTTTGCCGCACACACCCCTTCCGTAACCTAACCTAACCTTGTTCCTAAGGCAAACATTCATACGGCACTCATTGGGATTATGATCAGATACTACGAGCAGCGGCGGATTCAGAAAAATATTTCAGGGGGGGTTTCAAAAAGTAAGTCTTTAATATTCAAAAAATGCCTTTTAATTTGTACGTAGTTTTAAAGTCGATCCTAATATTTCGGGGGGGGTGGGGGTTTCAACCCCCAAAACACCCCCCTGAATCCGCCACTGACTACGAGGTTGGGTTTATGTTCATAAATGGTGAAAATCATCTTTCCCAGGAAGTAAAATGATAGTCCAGTTAGTAGATTATGAGAACAAAGTTGTATGATAATATGAAACAAATAAACTCACCGAGACAACACTTCTACCCACTATCTCACTTTCCGTCTTTATTGGAGAGGAAGTAGAATGATAGTCCAGTTAATAGGTAATGAGAACAAAGTAGAATGATAATTTGAAAGAAGAGGAAGAGCTGAGGAAGAACTAAAAATGAGACAACACTTCTTGCCATTGTCTCACTTTCCGTCCTTATTGGAGAGGAAGCAGAATGATAGTCCAGTAAGTAGATAATGAGGACAAAGGAGGAGTGATAATATTTTCTAAAAAAAAGAAACTAAACGAGACATTATCTCTTCCATTATCTAATTTTCCGTCCTTATTGGATGATGAGGACAAAGTAGGATCATAATATAAAATAAGAGGAAGAGCTGACGAAGACCTTAAAACGAGACAAGTAAGTAGAAGTAGATTGATATCAAAGAAGAGGAAAAGAAGGAGGAAGAACTTAAAAACGAGACAACACTTCTTGCCATTGTCTCACTTTCCGTCCTTATTAGTGAGGAAGAAGAATGATAGCCCAGTTAGTAGATAATGAGGACAAAGTAGGATCATAATATAAAAGAAGAGGAAGAGCTGACGAAAAACTAAAAAGAACTAAACTAGACAAGTAAGTAGAAGTAGATTGACAGTTCAGTTAGTGGCTGATAAGGACAAAGTAGGATAGTAATATAAAAGAAGAGGAAGATTTTTTCTCACTCTCCAATAGGGACGACATTGATCCATGGTTCCATGATGTTCTTTATGGATCTAGTTAAAGCAATAAAAGTCAATATTTCTTATATAATTCGTTACATCAACAGGTTGAACTTTGTTTGATCCCAAAAAACCAATGGATGAAGTCAGTTTGATTGAAGTCAGTTTGATTGAAGTCAGTTTGATTGAAGAAAACTGCATGTTTCAAGAGTACATAACCCAAAAGTATATAAACTTTTATACTAATTAGTAAATGTTTCCCTTTTTGGGAACTTGCACTGCAAACTCCCTCTTCAACCAAAGCTATGGGTAAACCTTTAAAATATTCATACATTCTACATTTACTGAAGGTTTCAGTGCTACTTTTTAATGCTGCGAAATGATGCTCGTTTTTTATAAAATTGTTTAGATATTTATTACTGAGGAGCAAAACTCTCAAAAACAGCGCATTTTCAAAAAAACAATAAATATTCTTGGGGTCTTAGGGGGCTCCAAAACCGAACCCTTACTCTCTAGCTACGCCCCTGGTCTCAAAAAAGGTCCCAATAATGAGATAAATTTTATATATTGGAATTTCAGTTTACAGAATTTTATGTAAAAAAACTTGTATGTGTCGAATTTCGAAATGGTTCCACACCAATTTTCTGGGGTTTCATATACCGGGTATTTTTAATCCAGTTGAAGATAGCTGAATATTTCCACTACACATTGAGCAATCTTTGATTGTTAGTTCTTCTTAACCCTCAAATGCATAATGATGCCTTTAGATGCCCTTTTAACATATTTGTGTATATCTTCAAATTAAACCCCGATATAATATTTTGAAACGACAACCACATTCGAAATCGGTTTGCTAATATTTAATAGTTTATTAATATATAATTCACTTTTCAGTGGTTTTCTGTGTTAAAAAGAAAAACCTATGTTTATTTAGCAAACTTGAAAATAATTCCTGCATTTGAGGGTTAAGACCCACAGACAACATAAGGATACATTTTTTCAGAGTCATGCTTCAACATGGATTTTTCAGGATTTCGTATGAGTTATTTTCTTTTCGATTATTCCTATTTAAGGAATTTTTTCCCATGGCACTCTCATTCAAAAAATTTCAATTTCCCAAAACTTCACCAAACTTTCCAACGCTTCAAATCATTTGGAAAATTACTCGTCCGAGTAAAGTTGGTTGCAAGTGGCGCACCTGCACCCGCACCCTGTTTGTGCAGTCGGCAGCCAGCAGCGTCAAGACATTTGAGCGGCAGCGAAAGAGAAAGAGCAAAACAAAATGGATATGACGAGGAATGGAATAAAAACTGGGTTGACGTAAATTGGCGAAAATTAAAAATGTGCCGGAAAATGTTGGCAACAACAAAAACAACAACAACAAATAGCAATGGCAGCAACACGGCAACACTGTGCGTGCTCGCCGTGCTCTGTGCACTCTTTGCAAGCGGCGCACTCGAGTGGCAGCCGCCCTTCACCCTCCCACACACCCGCGCCAACGTCAACGATGCCACCGTCAGCAGCGCGTGGACGCGACAGGAGCAACAACGTGCTGGCGCACAACGTGTTGCCACACGGCAACGCGGCTGAAACGCCGGCAGCGGCAGCAGCAGAATGGCAGCGAGAAAAAAGGCACTCGAGCTCAAACTCAAACTCGAACGAAATTGCGCTCAGAACGTTTGCGGAAAATTCACCACAGCTGAACGAACGTCTTGCGATGGCGGCAACAGCGACTGCCAACTTGGGTTTCCATGCACGTTCTATGTTTGTGTGAGTGTGTGTGTGAATGCATTTAGAGTGAATGAATTTGTACACAACTCGCACGCACACGCACACACACACGCGCACTTATCGCGATTACAAACACGCACACACACTGCCGCAACAACAAAAAATGAGTTGCAATTTTTATTTAGCACTCACTGTTCTGCGTCTGTTTGTGCTATTTCTTCCCCTGTTCAATGTGCTTCCACAATTCCGTGCGGCGTTGCGCGCTTCTTCGGCGGCAGCGCAAGTCCGTTTCATTCAGCGCTTTTACCTGGCAGTGGTCACCTCAAGCAGCTCGGCGGCACCAGCCGTGTGGCACCGAGGCGAATCTCAAGAAACGTTCGCTGCGCAACGCAAGTCGCAACTCGGCGGCGGCAGCGGCAAAACAACAAACACTGCCGCAACGTGCAACTTGCAGCGTGCAGTTGGCGGTCTTCGTAGATGGCGCTGTCAATGAGCCGTTGGACTTGAACGTGGCGGCAGTGCGAAGCTTTCAGCCATCATTCATGCAGTTTGTCGTTTTGTTTGTTTGTTTGTTTGTTGGGTTTTGTTTGTTGGCCGGTTTGATTGTCGCTTGTTTTTGCACTTCGCGCACTTGAACGCTGTCGATTGCCTGCGAGCAGGCGAAACAACAACGGAAAAACGGAAAAAAAAACGCCAGTCTGGCAACGGCCGAACGTAGCGCAGCGCGCACGAATGCAACTGGCGAGTAACTGAAACTGCAACAACTGCAACGGCAAAGCTGAGCGCTCGCCCGTTGCACATTTTTCGTTTGAGTTTGGGTCGCTCACGCTGCGCGCTCGCCTTGTTGCTGTTTTTTTGCGCTCGCTGTTTCGGCTTTTTCGACATTTTTTTTTTGTTGGTTTGTGCTTTTGTCGCTGCCATTGTGCGCGTATTAAAAAAGCACAAATTACAAACACACAAAAACCGAAAAAAGAACGTCAATAATTATCATGACAGAATTTTGACGCACCGAAGGCAACGGGACGCATTTGTGGTGGAAAACCGCAGCGAAAAAAATTTCAACTATAGCAAATAAAAAACCCAAAAACCGAAAACCATAAAAAACGAATCGACAACCACTCGAATTGCACCTCGCATGGCCAGCGATCGAGTGAGCCGAACTGAGCGGCGACGACCACTTGTCGAACCTTATGCCTTCACCTTCATTGGCGGCGCCCCTGAGCCTGCAATTTTTTATCGAACGAAAAAAATTTCCACTTGAGAATGGTTCAAGAAATTCACGCCCAATTTCCAGCACACGCGTAGAGCGCTTCTAGCGGCAATTCACCGGCATTCCAGACGCGCTGAAATTTGAGTACACACCGAGGGCCCCGTAAACAATGGCACATTCGATAAATATGTAACACTTGACGACCGGAACGCCACCCGATTCACATTCATATTTACATAAAAAACTTTCATTATACACACATTTGTGCATATGAAAATATTATTGATGAGAAGTATCGATACTTTTAGAATTGAGTACAGTCAAAACCGCTTAACTGCAAGTCATTTAACTTTAAAATCCACTTAACTGAAATAGATGTTAAGGACTCATTTTTATTTGGTGTTTTCCTGAAAATTAGTTACTTTAATTGAAACTTTGCATAACTGAAAAATTCGGTTAAGTGAAAGAATATTTTGGGTTCAAAACATAAACTTAAGTGAAACAATTTTGTGCCACATTTCATAATTTAAAAATACGCTCCTGCAAAATCCTAAAACACGTGTAAACTAAATTTGTTCAAAGGTGCAGAACACAAATAGTCAGCCGATTCTAAAATATGAAATTTTATTTTCCTAAAATCCGTTCGGTTTGTAAAAAAAATGCCCCATAACTGAAAAATTCGGTTAAGTGAATGAATATTTTTGATCCAAAACATAAATTTACAATATTTCAACTTCGCTTAGGTGAAAAAATTGTGTGCCACATTTCATAATTTTAAAATACGATCCTGCAAAATCCTGAAACACGTATAAACTGAAAACTGAAACGTATAGACTGAAAAAAGCAGAATACAAAGTTTCATCCGATGCTAAAAGATGACATCTTTTTCCTAAAATCCTTGCGGTTTGTAACTAAAAAGTTTGGTTAAGTGAAAGAATATTTCGAATTCAAAACATAAATTGACACTATTTAACCCTTTCAGTCACAATGTCCAATATATTGGACTACAGCCCATACAATTCATACAGATCGGGTTTATTTTCATGTCGGAAAGGGTTAAACTTCGCCTGAGTGACAACATTTTGTGCCACATTTCATAATTAATTGCTTACTGCTACTATTTGGCCATATTATTACATTCCTGATAAACGGATCAGCTGATTTCGTTCGTTGGCGCGGTTGGGTTCTGAAATTCCAACGACAATAGAAAATTTCAAAATGAGAATTTCCCTTAACCGAAGTTTGAACTGAACTGGAACTGAAAACATTGGTGAACTGCAACTAAAAAGCCTGAAAAAATCTACTTGCAGTTAAGCGGCTTTGACTGTACTGAAGTATCGATACTTTCAACACATGAATGCCGGGCCAATCTTATTTAAATACCCATGTGAAATGGTCACAATTTAGTAATAAAAATATTTCAATTTTCCTAAAATTTTTTCAGTATGTGATGCAAGAACATAAATAATAAAAGACCTCAATAGACCCATTTTTACTTCCTTGAACAGTGTCTCGTTATGGGATCTTCCCCGAGAGAATCAGTACAGACCTATTTTTATTTTTTGCTTGCAGTCTGAGAAGTCCTTCTACACCAGAGGTGGATTCAGGGGGGTTGGGGGTTGAAAGCCCCCGAAATATTAGGATCGACTTTAAAACTACATAAAAATTTCAAAGAATTTTTGGCATTTTATGAATATTAAAGAATTACTTTTTGAAACCCCCCCGAAATATTTTTTTGAATCCGCCCTGTTCTACACACGATGATTAACATCAAAGTTCAAACATCCAACTATATGTAAAAAATACAAATCAAGGGTGATTTTAAGATTCTCCTGAAAATATTTGATACATTAAAACTACAATACTGCAATACTCACTTCTGAGTACTCGACTTTGAATACTTTCAAGTATCGAGTATCACCGATGTTAGTGAGAATTTAGTACTTATTACACTAATCCACATTTATGTATCACACACAGGTACATGATTTGGGAGCAGTACTTACAAACTCTTAACCCTTTCCTCTCCATACATGGATTCATTTCATGATAAAAACATTCCATAACTCCTCTTGTTTCACTTTAAAATACTCTTAAAATTTTAAACTATTCTAAAGTCAAACGAATATTTTGATTTCTAGAACCATAGACAACTCAGGCTAACTTGAAACCTGTCCAAAACAGCCAAAGTGTTAAGCATTTGTTTGTGTCTTATCAGCATTTTCAAATTAACTACTCACCGTTTGACCCAAATTTTGTATACTTGAAGCGTTTTATGCCAGTTTGGTGTATTTTCCCTTTTTCGAGTGAAAATTCACATCACGTGTGGACTCAGTTACTATCATTAAGAATATAGCACGACAAGCAAATAAATCTTTACATCATAATGTAATCTATGTGTGTTTAGTTTATGATTTATTTTCTTGTTAGTGTCTGACTTTCGACTGCAAATATTTTATTGGAGATGACATTTTCCGTGCCAAAATCAACAGTTCGCCAGACATATTTTCAATTTAAACATTCAAATTCAGTAAATACTATTTGTGGAGATTTTTGTGGAAATAAAAAACGTATTATAAATGTCTTCAACATTAAAATTTCCATACAGATTTAATGTCTTCACAGTCATATTTACTAAACCTTTAACATTTCTTCCTCTTTTTTCTCGGTACTAGCCCTCTGAAGTACTTTTGAGAATCAGCAGAATATTTTATTTACATTAAAATCTGCTGGAAAATCTCCTCTTGAAGATTCCATGAAAACCGTCAACGAGTAGTGCTTTCTTTTGAATCAAATGACAGAAATAAAGCCTTCAAATCAAATCGAAGTTTTTATTTAAAAATTTTCAGAACAAAAAGATACAAAAGTGTTCTTTAAACCCCAACTTAATGCATCAGTATTGGCTTAAAAACAAGAAAGAATGGCGCCTTCAAGCTCAGATGAACTTTTGTTTTAAAGTTATCCTGTTATATTTAAAGAAAAAGTTGTAAGAATATCTTCTATAGCCGCATATAGATAATCAATATTGGAATCCTATGACAAAATTATCGAGACTCTCAATCAAAGTAAAGCAATATTGAAGTCAAATGAGAGAGAATTGAGACCCAAAGTTACAACAAAACAGACAAAAAGTAGATGTCTTAGTTCAAATCAGTCATCACCCGTTCAACTATCTTAGCGGTTGTAATATAGTCTGAGCTAACCTAGGGAGGCCATGTTGCAAGCCCTTGTGAGAAGATAGATAGAGTTAGAGGGATAGAAGAGATAGGCTCTTTTGTCTCTTCCTGTCAAAGTTTAGGAGCTTTTTAGAGTAATATAGTCATTTCAATTTGTTTCGGTATTCTTATTTGCGTTTTTGAGCCCAATTGCAGATTTCCTATTCCAGGTCCTATGAATGGGTTCTCTGTACCCTTCATGGTTTGTACGTGCGCCATTTTATTGCCTTCATGGCCCTCATTCCCTGGTATCCAAAAGAATTGCCTGATTCTGGGTACCAAGTTTCTTGAGTTCCTTGTGGCAGTTCAAGAGAATTTTCAATGAGAAAGAAAGCTATCCAAAGCTTTTAATACTAACAGGCTATCAGAGAGTATCGTGAACTTTGTTCTTTTGGGATTCTACGTAATGATAATTCGATCTGCCTCTATTGTTGCATAGAGTTCGGCTTGAAATATGATATATCCTTGCTTAGTGAAAGGAATGTGTTGACTCTTAGTTGCATTAGACGAGTATCAGCCCCGACGCCAGTTGATTTAACTATTTAAGTTATTGGATCTTGGTGTCGTAGTCATCAACTTAACCCATTAGTAGTTTTTTAAGGTTTTTTTGACGATTCTTTTCATTACAAAAGCTAATGTTTTTCTACGTCAAATCATCTGAACCTTTGAAATTTTGAATAAAAATTTCTTTTTAAAAACTTTAGCGATTCTTTTTAGTACATACTTTAACTTTTTTGACGTCAAATCATCTGAACCTTTGAAATTTTGGTTCAAATTTGAATCAAAATTTCGTGCAAATTGAAAAGATTATATTTAGTTATTTATATAAGTTAAATTAGAAAGTCTGGCAGGTGAGATCGGCCAGAGATAAACCCTCTTGGGCCCCTAGCAGTACCAGTTAGAACTCCATAGTGTTTTTTTTCGTCGACATAAAAGTGTTCGATGGGATTGTGAATGTTTCTAGGTTTTTTATAAAACACAAAGAACTTTTCATTGACAACTATTTTTCCTTAAATATTTTTTATATTATTTTTTTATATTATATTATATTATTTTTATATTTTTTCTACCAAATTTGTAACGAAATATTTGCAACTACTGAAATTTTCGCAATCATGAACCCGAAACCTAAAAACATGTTGAACATTTTACTGGTTGTCGTAAAAAATTCAGTGTGTGTTTTGTTTAACCTCCAATTTTCTGTCTCATTGATTTCCAAATGCCGCTGAAATCTGGTTAAATTGTTTAAAAACAAAATCACAGCCTTAACATATTTCTAAGCTTTTTATGCTTAATTTAATTATTTTCGCAAACGTATTTGCATAATTAGCTCTGCTGTGCAACAACAAAACGCCAGCTGAAAAAAATCACGCAAAACATGCAAATGTAATGACGAAGTCAGCCCGAAGCCGGCACTCGTACCAGGCATGCGGCGAGCGTTGAGGGAAATTTTGTCAAGGACATTATTGCGCATTGTTTACACGCGATAGCAATCGGCGACAATGCAAACCACAATGGCCCGAAAAAAAAAACGGTGACGTGCCACCGATCGAGGCGCTCGAATTTTATGTGTGAAACTGTCTTTGGCGATTTCTGGCAAGGAACTGCAACTGTTGTTTTTGTTGTTTGTTCTTGCTGCTGTTTGTTTGTTCTTTTCTCGATGGCAACACATCACCCTTCTGCCAGGCTGCAAGGATGCACAAAAAAGCGCTCAACTGCACGCAGCATGCGAGATGGAATGCACCAAACTGCACTTCCGACAGCCTCGACAGCAACAACAACAACAACTAGAACTTTTGTATGCATTGCAGCGAAATGCGAAAAACGGCATTGAATGCATTTTTCGGTAAACTCGTTGCGGAATCTAAACAAAAACGTCACAATCAAAAGCAACAACAACAAAATAAATAAATAAAAAAATCATTTATAAAAAAGTCCAAACTGCAACGAAAGACATGAGCGGAGAGAAAAATTGAAATTCAAATTTCAGCAAAAACAAAAACAACAACTGCACAGCAAGTAGGCGAAACGACACTGAAAAGGGGTGCAACAAAAGAATCGCAACGCACAGCGCCCCGCTTCGCCTCTTATCGCCCACCGAAAAGAGTGCGAACGCAGGGAGCAGAACTGCAGCGAAGCCGAAGCCACAGCCGCAGCAGAAAAATGCGAAATGCATCTCGAAGATGTCGGCGCAGGCAACGGCCGTGGCCGTTCGGTGCGCGGCAAACGGGACGAGATGCAATTCGATGCAATGCGAATGCTGCGTCTGTGCCTTTGGCTGTGTGCGTGCATGTGCGTGTGGTGAGTTGGGCCGAGTGTGGTGAGTGCGCCGACTTAATGGCCGCTTTACACTTGACATTACCCCAACTCAAGTCCAACAAAGAGTGGCTCTGTGCTGGGCATTTGGCGCGTAACTGTGTCCGTATGTGTGTGTGTGTGTGTGTGTGAGTGTGTGTGTATTTGCTCGTTTGGGAGCGCAGATCTTTTTGGTAGTGTTGTAAAAAATTGGTGCGCACACCAAGCGACACTTACAAGTCAACTGAGCCGAGTCGAGCGTCGCAGCGTCTGAAATATTAGCCGCCATCTGAGCGTTTTGTGTTCTCGCTCAAGAGCAAATAATTCAACCCACTTTGTGGCCGGCTGTCAACTGCCAATTTGGTTCTTTCACATGCAAATGCAGCGCACAATCGACTCAAACTCGAGACAACGCCGTTGCAGTTGCAACTGCAATCGCTGCAACCACTGCCGCCGCCGCCGCTGCTGCCGCCGCCAGTTGCATTCTCTCGCTCGCCGTCGCTCTGACGGCAGCTTGGAACGAACTTCGACTGCAATTTTACAATTTGCGTTTCTTTCAGCTATTCTCGTCTCGCTGCCGCTGCCGCTTCAGCTCTGCGCTGTATGGCGTTTTTCGTTTTTTCGCTCTTGCCATTATTATTATGCGAATTTTTTGCCATTTTCGTATATTCGCCGTTTTTAGTTTCTTTCGGAGGCATTCAAGCGCGAATTGAGAGCAAGGTTCAACTCGAAAAATATTAATGTTCTTTTCTTTATGTTCTTTACAGTATCGTTCTTGCTAGTGTTTGTTGTTGTTGTTGCCGTTCTTATTCCAGTTGCAGCATATTCATAGATTTTCGGACGCGCCGAATGCCAGCGATTTGGTGTGTGTGTGTGTGTGTGTGTGTGTGTTATTTATGAAAATGCTTGAATTCTGTTCAAGGTTAATTTGACGTTTTGTTGGAAAATTAACCTTTGACGACGCGGCGGAGGTAAGGAGCGAAGACTCTCAAGCTGTTCGCAGACAATCGAAATTGAATGGAAAACATATGCAAATATAGATTTTATTTATATTTATTTTTAGTCATTTGGCTGACCAGAAATTTCTCATTTAAAATTTTCACGTGGACAGCATTAGGCGGGGCCCCCCTGATTTCCTCTGCACGACCCTAATTTTGAATGATGTTAAGGTATTTCAAATGACTTGAAGATTCCGTTCACAGAAATCCATTTATTGAGAAATATTTTGGTACCTTGTTTGTGGGTAACTCAAAGATAAATATGACTGAAAACTATTTACTACAAATGTGTCCAAGTACAGACTTTTGTTCTAGTGGTAAACTTTTTTTTGGCAATTATAAAAGTAATTAATGGTAACAGAGACGTCGAGATGTTGAACATACTTCGCTTAAAAAAGCTATGGACCAGCTATCCAAGGATCCAGAATCTCTGTGCGAATCGATCTTAAGAGCTGACTTTTTAGACTTTTTTTCCATCCACATCGACTTCAAGTAGTTGCAAGCCTGGGCGCTTGCTAGTCAAGGGGGGAGGTAGAATGGATAGAAATGTATGTCTACGTCCCTGTGTCCATAGACACTCCCAACAAAATAAAATGATCATAATAAATGACAAATCTTAGTCTCAATCTCTTACAAAATTTTCGATAAGTAGGATGTGTACAGTACAGAAGACACGTTCACTTGAAGGCCTAATCGACCTATTCTGCCTTTCTGCATCTCTGCAGGGTTAGAACAAAATCCAGTGAAAATCCCACATAAAGCTAAATCAGGCTCTAGTTAGAGGCACATGAACTTCAAATCTTCCTTTTAACCGAATATCCTTTGGACCACTAGCCGACCATAAGCCACACACAGACCAGTTTTGTCCTTAGCTATACCAAATGGAAACACAAAGATATCATTAAAAAATCAGTGAACATAAAACCCATACCTATAAGTATGTCATTCACGCTTCAGCGACATTTGAAGGACCTCTCACTGTTAACTATTTATGCCCTTTCTATCTCTGCGACGAAGAAATCCAACGGTCTCTTTCCAGCACGAGCCAGTTCGCAATCTGAAAGTTATGCCACATTTCTTAGGCTCATAGGAAACCTGGACGGTAGAGTATGGAGCCGTCGTTTCAGAAAAGTGGCACTGGAAATGTGGTACAAATAATAGTTATACCTAAATATGTAATGACTGCAGACCTAACTACTACACTTTCAACATGGATCTTCGATACACATGTAGGTTCTTAGGAAAGCAGATTCAGCAGCCAGATTTTGGACATCACTTAAGCCATCTGGACCGTTACCACGTGAAGGGACTCACTGAGCTCATGTGGAACATTGCGTTACCACGGGGGAGGACTCCGCCTATACACTTCCTTTAAATGAGGACCACTGTGTAGCTCTGATGAATTCATCAACATGACTTCTCTTTCTTTCTTTCATTCGCTAGACAGTATCGGAAACGCGTTGTTGCAAGTGCCGAATATTCGTAGAGAAGAAGGTCAACGGTTTCTCTACAGTCTTGATTTTTGCAGCTTCTGCAGATGTCATAGTACAGCAGACGCAGTCTTTTGGTGTGTGTGGCCAGTGAAGCAGTGTCCAGTTATGATTACTATGGTATTCCTTATGGAAGGTTTGCTTAGTAGGATCAATCTCCTAGTCTAATCTAATCAAGTACCGAAAATGCAGATGTCATTGTACAGCGGGCCCAGTCTTTTGGTGTATGGCCAATGGAGCAGTGTCTATTTGAGGCTCTCACGACAATCTTTATGGAGAGTTTATTTAGAGGGATCAATTTCCTGAATCTGGCCTCTGTTCGGTCAAAGGCCAGATCTATCTCGACGTATTACATGTTGATTCATGATAGAGAGCTTCATGAATGTATGTTCTGTCTAGGTATGAATCTTCAGATGAAGTTTGCAAGTGCCGACAGGTATAGCAAAAAGGAATGCAACCTCACTTCACCTCATCATAGACTACTTACTTGCTTACTTAACTGGCCATAACAACCTGTTACCGAGTTATGGCCAGCCGCAAAAGCTCTCTCCAGTTGGTCACAGCAAGAGAAGTTAGGGCGTCCTAAACTTGGTATTTCCACTGGAGACACGGCCTCCCTCTTCGCCGACGACTTCCAACTACCGCATCGAACACCTTTTTCGCCAGAGCTTCATCGTCCCTACGGCAGACATGGCCAAGCCAGCGTAGCCGCTGGATGTTAATTCGCTATGCTATGTCCATGTCTTTATACAGCTCATACAGCTCGTTGTTGGTCCGTATACGTCATCATAGACTGCGAAGCTTTAATGCACAAAAGATACAAATGCCTCGTAGTGTACATCATGTTCCCAGACTGCGTCAGCTTATGATGTGATGTGAGGGTGGGCAGGAAGGCTGCAAGCCTTCCATAGCACTCAGTCCATTTTGGGCCATTTTACTATACTAATGAGGGAAGGAGAGGAGAGTGATATCTCATATTTCACCCGTTCTTGAAATGTGTATGCAACACTGTTTTTTCCAACATATGTTACAGCATACATTTCAAGTGGATAGGGAAAGGGCGGGGGGACCTACAGCTTAACGCCGAATACCGATGGCGATTGGCAGTTTTTCTTTCACACTTGGAGGTTTTTTGCCATTGCCTGCCAAGAGAGCACTTGTGCGATTCTTGTAATTCCCATCTGCTTCATGTGGATAGCGATAGAAGTAGATGGGCGTTTTACCAGCCCGAGCTAGGAATCGAACCTGAGGCGTTCGGTATGAGAAGCCAGCGCACTACCCGCTGGACTATCGAGACCGGCCTGCGTCAGCTTAATCACTTCGATATTTATAAATTTATGGCAGTCATTGGACAGACATTCCATAGATGAGATTGTCCCTGTCGTATGACTCATTAGTGAACAGATCTGATCAAGGGATCCAACAGGTCGCTGATCTATCATGCCAATTCAACAGGTCTCTTATATCTTATTGTAGTTTCGCCATTCTGTCATTTTTCTTATCTTTGTTCCGAACTCACAGCAACAGTTGGAAAATCATTTCACAGCAACGGTTACGAAATTTGTTCGATACAATTTCTTTGACCTTCTTCGAGACTTTGACGCCTCGAGAATTTCCCTCTATCCGGTTCGTGTTGCAGTCAGCCACACGAGCGGAAGTCATTTAATTGGGCATTTAAGTTCTGCACGAACTGGTTGACGCTTTTTTTTCAGTCGTCAACTTTTTCCACTTCCAAAGCTAATTGGGAGCGAGTTCCCAATCGATCTTTGTCCACTTACAATTTAAATATTACACATGTTCGTAAGTATTTATGTGAGAATGTATATGCACTGTGTACTCGAATGTAATTGTGTATGTGTGTGTGAGTGTAAATGACATTAACGTGCAAGCGCAGCTGATAAATAACAATAAATCAAACGTTTGTACACTAAACAATTTACTATAATTGCGGCGATATTTGAATAAACCAACACACAAATCGCTCAAAGCAAACGAATGCCAACAACAATTTGTTGCTTAATCTGAGCGCCAATTTGCTATTAACACAATTATTGCAGTGTCATAAATTAAGTTCTAACCACGGCTAATTTGGTGCTGCCGCAATAATTGGGAATACCGATCAACAAAAACAAAAACAACAACAACGGCAGCAACATTAACATCGAAATGCGGCCCGTATTCGATTAAAACATCACATCCGCTGCCACTTTTCCGCAGTGCAATGACTACAGATCAGCGCTGACTTCCTTCATTTGTGGCGGCCAATGCTGTTAGTTGTTGTTGTTGTTGGCTGCTGGTTGTTGTTGCTGGTGTATGGACAGCGTACGTTGTTGACTCCTGGTAGTAGTGTTGACTGTTGTTGTTGTTGTTATTGGTGTGTGTTTGTTGTTGTACACCAATTGTGCCAAACTTCTTGGGCGCCATTCGGAAGCGCACAGCAGCCGCGTCGAATCTCACGGATCCAGTTTTCCAGTTTCGCCAGCACTTCCGTTCTAACGTCGCACAAGTGGCGGCTGTATTTACTACGTGAAAGGCAGTCGACGTCGGCAGCACTTATTAAAATGCTGGCTGGCAGGTAGGCGCGGAAATGGCTTGACTTGGCGGCCGCAAGTGGCTGCGCACACAGGAACTGCACAGGAAATGGCTAAATCACTAAACGGTTTCGTCTATTAGAAAGCCAGCAATTCGCTGGCCACCGAACGGCAGCTGCGCAGCGCCTCTGATTGAAATGAGTGCGCGCGAACGGAAACAGGAAGCGGCCGAGTGCGGTGCGCGCAGGTGAGAGCAGAGCGGCCAGTGGGCGCCGAATAGCGAATCAGCGGGACGTGCATGATTTCGGTGCAACACTGGATCGTAGCGCCGCCTTCACGCTGTGCCACAGAGGACAAAGACGCGTTGCCATCGAATGAAAAACGTTAAAAAATATATTAAAATAAAATAAAATGAAAAAAAAAGAAAATAAATGCGTGGGCGCAATTTTGTTTGTCAAGCCGAGTTGAAATGTGAAAAAGCCGCTGGCGCTGAAGCAACAACAACAAAATGCACATTGAAACTGAACAAAAACAAAAAGCCCACAGAACAGGACGACACAAAAGTTGCGTGCGACGCGAGACCTATTTCCACCGCGTCGCGTCCTTCGTCGCCAAAGCCCTTTTGGCATGGCAGCGTTTGTGTGCAACGCTAAGCCGACTTAGCGCCCCAGTCGCGGCACTGCGCCCCGGCCCCGCCCCAGTACGCCTCATTCCGCCGCTGTCATTACGCAGCGACACGAAGCCGCAACGTGGCGCAAAGTGCGTTCGCTCGGTCGCTCATTTCGCACAAAAAATTACGCCGTTGGCAAAATTTTATTAAAAAGTCACACGCACACACACGCAACACACTCACACACACACACATACACATTTAGGCTTTATCGTTCATAATTCCGCTTTAGCTGCATTTCTTTTATTTTGTCACTTTTTGCCAACGCATTAAAATTATATATTTTCCCCCCTTTCGACTCCTCGCCGTTGCACTTTTTGTATGAAAAAAAAAGAATTATATAAAAATGTAGAAAAAATAAAAAATTAAAAATTTTGCAACAAAAAAAACAACAAAAGTAGAAATCTATGCAACGCGTATTTGTGCGTTGATATATTATTATTTTTTCTGTTGTTATGGTGCTGGAGGCGATGGTTTGTTGTTATTGTTGTTGCTTTTTTGTCTTATGCCCGTTGAGTCGTTTGCTTTTGTTTCACTTGCGGCGACTGAGCGTGATAAGCGCTCTTAATACCACAAAACTTTACAACAACAACAATAATAACAATCACACTGCTTCGCGAATTGATTATAGGCGGCGAATGTACGTGTGTTTGTATGTGTGTGTGTGTGTGGGACGCACACAAAAAACCAAAAACAATGCAAAGAAAACGCTTATTAATAGCAATCATGTGTCATCAGTCTTTTCTCTCGTTTTGGATTTTATTTGTATTTTTTCTTTTGTATTATAATCGCAAAATTATTACGCTGCCATCGTTAATACTGACATTTTCGTGCCAAATTGACAATTCGGATTTATTTTTAATGTGATGAATTGCTTGCTGATCCATTTACAAATACACGAGCGTCACTTAGTTGCTTGCTTAGTTGTTGTTGTTGTTGTTAGCGGCGACAGCGCATGTCAATTCGTCGCTTCAGAAAACAAATGTCGTATGTCTTACTTGACTCAATGGAACATACGACATTCGTTTTCTGAGGCGAGGAATTGTTCGCTTCTTTCGTTTTACTCTACTCATCTTTAATGGTGTTTAGAGTATTTAAGATTTTTTTTGTTCCAAAGTCCTTGCTGTCGTTTTCAGGTCCGTTTTGATCCAAAGTATTTCAAACTGAGACACTCTTATCTTAAAATATAACACCGTGCGACATACTTTTGACCTATCCAAAAGATGGTATAAGCATGAAACTAGAAGTCATTCATAGTAACCTGGCATACCCGGTTTTTCATTTTCTGATCCAATGTACTTTTAAAAAGATTTTAAAATTTCTAGGACATACGCATTTCAACGATTTTTAAAAATATTTATGGTTGTGTAATAACGCAGACATGGGCATCAAATGAAAGAAGAAACATGTCGCTTTTTAACTAAATTTTCTATTTTGAACTTTAAGGAGCAAAATATGTCCTTTTCAAATATGTATTCTTCAATATCTTTCAAGCTTTTTAACTAAATTTTCTATTTTGAACTTTCAGGAGCAAAATATGTCAATAAGGTCCCTTTCAAATATGTATTCTTCAATATCTTTCAAGTTTTTTAATGGATGAATGAAAATAATATAAGTTTTGAATCTCGGTCTGTAGCTCAACATAGCTTAACATTTTTTCTTCTATCTTTGAACTTTTGAATTCGATGTTGTTTCGATCTCTAAAAATATTCATATATCCGGACGAATACGTATCTATCGGCGTGGCGAATTTCGAGCAACTAATTTCTACTAACTACCAAGTTGTATATCTATTCTTCTAACGTTTTAGCAGAATCGAGCCATACAGTGGGTCTTTTCCGACCTAATATTTTTTAATTCTGCGAGGTACATGAACAGAAATCCAAGAAATAGTCTCTTTTCTAATTTTGCCTTACCTTACCGGCTCTTTCCTTAACTTACATCTTTTATTAGTCACACTTGAAACAGCAGTTTCAAGACACCAATATATATGAGCATACTATAAGCAAAGTAATACCCCTGCAATACCGCCAGACAAACCAGCCCAACACTAGACAGAAGACTATCTAGGCAACTACTAAGACCAAAACTCGAAAAGCACGATGGTTACTGTCGAATGGCTCAACAATGCTGTCTCATACAAAGAATTCTGTCATAGTTGTCGCTCTTAAGAAGAAATAGAAACGATCCTAAACTTCATGTGTCAATCTGTCCTTCCCTGCAGAGAAAATGATTAAAAAATACTACGCTTACAGCAGAGGCGTAGCCGAGACTTGATCATGGGGACGGTTTTCAAACATTTTTTTTATTATTCTTTTAAATGTTTTAAGGTAAAGAGACCTTTTTTCTAACGTGGGAACGTACATACCATGCATAGTGATTGAAAATTTTGAAAATTATAGGCTATGGGTTATGACACCCAAAACTCCCCGGGCTTACCGTTTCTTACTAACCATACTGAGGTTTCTACGCCTCAGTTTCAGATGGTCAGGCGATCGAAACTGGGTTGTCAGGTGTTGTTCATCTGTATAACTGATCGGAGCGCAGGCAGGCTTATTTAAAATTAATTCCTGGTCGCAATGGAATGGAATTCTTGGGGCATGACATAATCCATCTACGGTAGCAGTTCTAACTGGCAGTTCTGACACGCTTAGCGGCTGGGCCTCACTTTCAATAAGCACTGCCACAGCTGCGGTTATGTAAATGAAGATGTCCATGTGGACGATGTACCGATAGTGCCGAGTAGACTCCGTCACCTTGGGACCCCTTTCCTGGTTGACCTGTCCCATCTGCCAACCATGGACATTTACGGCATCGTGTGTCTGATAAGGAAATCTCCTTGTCTTGCCTCTTTTTCCCTGGGAGGTGTGTACGTGGGCAGTCCGATAAGTACTTAGCCCCACCGCCCGATGGTGCCACTATAGTAAGAGAAATTTATTATCGTGTAGTACTATACATCCTCGTAGACGGCTACTGTAAAAATTTCAGCCATATTGGATTTGTAGTTTTGTTTTGACAGCGTGTGGAAACGAACGTGTCCGCGGATTTTAGAAAAATGGAAAAAGAGCAATATCGGTCGGTGATTCGCCAAATTGGTCACATTAGGCTACGAACAGTTGCCCCATCCACCGTATTCTCCAGATTTGGCCCCGTGTGACTTCTTTTTGTTTCCAAACTTGAAAAAGTAATTTGCCGGGCAGAAATTTGTGTCGAATGAGAAGGTTATCGCCGCCACGGAGGCCTCCAGAAAACGTATTTTTCAGACGGGTTAAAGAAGTTGGAGCATCGCTGGGTCAAGTGTATCGAGTTGAAAGGAGACTACGTTGAGAAATAAATCGCCACTTTTCCAAAATTCTCGTTTTTCTTTTGTAGGCTAAGTACTTATCGGACCACCCACGTAGATCCAGGGTTCTTCCCTATTCTTGTGCTAACACAACGGGTCACTATTGGCCTATGTGAGCATCATTAGCTGCCCTAACTTAACTTTATCCTCTAACCCTTGCTTGTTGTAACTACTTATATTTAAAAAGTTAGCAATGTTCGCCGCAGACTAACATTAATGTTCTTGCATTAACCCGTTGGAAACTTTCATACACATTGTAACTGGGTGACTGGAAGACTGGAAGACAGTATACGGTGGAAGGGCAACGATACCCACAACAAAGCTATCTGGCATTTATCTAAAAAAGATTTAAAAGTTCATTAAAAACTTAGAAGGATGAACTTTTCCAAAAATAATTTCAGCCCTTTCAATCGCAAAGTCCTTAGGGGACCCTAAGAGCAACCTCACCTATTTGTCGCCTAATAGAACAAGCTGTGACCAATTACTGTCAATAATTTAAGTAGGTTCCAACAGGTTAAGAACGAGACTCAGCAGCACAACAATGGACGCTGTGTTTCGGACAGAATTTCAGTTCTAATTCAATCTAACTGGTTGCCCGATATCGGTCTGCCGCATAATTCTTTTTTCAAGCTTTTCAACTTGCCTTTGCAAGTTAGTCATTGGATCTGGCCAACTTTAATTTTTGTAACATCCAAGATACGACTTCCCTATTCGTTCTTAATCTACAACTACTGCAGAAAATATCTTCCATAGATTCATTAATCAATTCCTAACCTTAAAATCTATTTGTATAATAAAAAAAACGCAAACGTACAAAGTCAGGAATGGGTCTCGGTTCTCTCTAATAAATCGCATTTTTGATATAAGTTTATAAACCTCAAAAAATCTCAGTAAATAAACAAAAATTATTTATGTCAAGTTTGCATTTTATTTGCATGCATTGACTTTCATCTTTCAGAGAACGCAAAATGCCGCACCAATGCTTTTTACGCTGCGCTGCCTCGAGGCATTTCACGCGAAATTAAAACATCTTCAAGAACTTTCATTTTCCTTCGGCCACAAATGCAATGCGATCAATGACTCAATGGCCGCCTTGCGCCCCCCAGCACTGTCCGTCTCTGACTGACTGACTGGCTGGCTGGCTGGCTGACTTTCTGGCGATATGACCGAGGTTATTATTTTTTGATAATCAATTTTGCTGCGGCCATTTCCTCGCCACACCCGTCGACGACGCACTTCTGTGCTAAATTTACATTTTTATTGTTGTACAAGACGGCCCAACTGTTTACAGCGTGTTCGCCGGTTTTGTGTGAGCGCGCAGTCTTGACGCCGCTGCAATTGTGCCTTCTTGCACTCAATTTTTTATTATTAATATGTTTTTGTTATTCATTTAGCGTGCACAGAATATTTGTGCGGTCCCGCACCCGACTCGACGTTTATATTTATTTCGCTCGTCTTGTTTTTAAGACAAATAAATGTGAGTGACTCGCGCGCTGCTGCTGCTGCTTTCTTCAATCAATCGGTCAGTCAGGCCGACAGACAACCGGAGCAAGCCGTCAATTTTGACTCACAGCGCCCCTCCGTCCACGGGCCGCCTCCCAGCCGGCAATTCGCGCATCGAATGCATTGCAATGAATTTCTTTTATTTTCCAACGCCTCTGCCGCCCAGCGCCGCTGCCGCCGCCACTGCAGCAACAGCAGCAGTCAAGGCCTCACAAAATCAGTCGAGGAACTTTAGCGAATTTTCAACCGCAAGTGCCCGCAACGCCCGCCGCGCAATCCGCTACGCATTGGGGCAGTCTCGGACCCGCTGCAGGCGCGCACATCTTCATTGTCAGTTGTTTACATTCAGATAATTCGTCGAGTTCAGCCCGCCACGCAGTTCACCAGTACGCGGACTTGGTTTGTTGTTGTTGTTGTCGCATTGCGATTTTAGCGCTTTTATTCGTCTTCGCTTGCCAGCGCACTTTCGTTTTTGTGTTTGTTGTGCTGCGTTGTGTTCCTTGGCTCGACTCATTTTTTACAGTTCGAAAAGTTGAAGGCATTTCGAGTTTGTTTACCTTCGCAGCGATGGGCTTTACACATTATTCGTCACACTTTGTTAATGCGTTCGTCAGGCGAAATTGTTTACTTTCCGTCGTGCCGTCTGTACGGACAGACGGCAGTATTTGTTTTTGCGTTCGATTGATTTGCAGCGAAATCTTGACGGACGCTTAAAAGGCTCACAACACGGCTACGATAACGCTGCGCAAATGGTAGGAAGCGAGAGACGAAGAGCACAAATATGTTGCAATGACAGACAAGAATTATTCCAAAAACAATTTCTGCACATTTCGAAATTTCGACTCAATGTCGGGGAAGTTCAGTTTTTACGATTGAAGCTGTTAAATCCATCTATCTATAATACGTCTGGGGATTCTTGAAATTCGGTTTTCATTTGAAGTCGTTTCTGATGAGAACACAGAGAGCACACAGTTGTGTAGAAAGGACCTCAGGGATAATTAGGATATGAAGAACAATTAGGATAAGTGAAACAACATGCTTGGTGTTCTACAAGTTGAGAACAATCAGAGATACTGTCTTACATAGCAGATGAGAATCAACTCATGGGTATCCATTCCCTGCTATGAGAAGACCGTATGGACGCAATCAAGTGTGTGTCTCCACATCAAGCAGTCCAGTTAAAAGAGTCTAAACTGAGTAAGTTAAGAAGAACTTACGCGTTGAAGCGTACAGTTTGACCAATTAGGTTGAGGAGATCAGGTTAGTGGGTCTAGGCTGAGAATACCAGATCAAAAAAATTAAGTTCTAGCGTTCAGATTGAGCAGACCCGATCGGTACCAGATCGAAAAAATCAGACCTGGTCGAGGAGATCAAGTTGAGCACAGGTTGAGCAAAATGAAGTTGAAACGTTCAGATTGAGCACACCAAGTCAAGGAGATCAAGTTGAGGAGTCCAGATAGAAAAGTTTTACTTGAGTAGGTTAGTACGAAAAGATCGAGTTGAAGCGTTCATATTGAGCGAACCAGGTCGAAGAGATCAGGTTGGGGAGACCATGTCAAGGTGATTTAGTTAAAGAATCCAAGATCAAGTTGTGAAAGACAGATAGAGCAGATCAAGTCGAGATAAGGATACCAAGTAAAGAATAGTTATCAAGTTAGGAAGTCCAGATAGAACAGATCGAGAGTAGAGGAGATCAAGTTGTGGTTACCAAGTCAGAAAAACGGGTTGATCAGACCTGGCTATGAAGGTTTAGGAGTTCAAGTACAGGTTACTAAGTCTAAACAATCCACTGAAAGCGTTTATATTCAGTAAATCAGATCAAGGAGACCAAGTTGGGGAGACCATGTTAAGCCGATTTAGTTGAAGAGTCTAGATTGAGGATACAAAAAGGAAAAGATCAAGTTGACAAAGCCAGATAAAGCATATCAGGTCGAGATCATGTTTAGGAGTCCAGTTTGAGGATACCAGCATGAGAAAATCAAGCTGAAACGTTTAGATTGAGCAACCAAGTCAAGCAGATCAAGTTGAGTAATCCAGATAGAAGAGTTTGGGTTGAGTAGGTTAGTACGACAAGATCGAGTTGAAGCGTTCATATTCAGCGAACCAGGTCGAGGAGATCAGGTTGGGGAGACCATGTCAAGGTGATTTAGTTAAAGACTCCAAGATCAAGTTGTGAAAGACAGATAGAGCAGATCAAGTCGAGATGAGGATACCAAATGAAGAATATCAAGTTAGGAAGTCCAGATATAGCAGATCAAGAGTAGAGGGGATCAAGTTGAGGTTACCAAGTCGGTAAGATCGGGTTGCTCAGACCTGGCTATGAAGGTTTAGGAGTTCAAGTTGAAGTTACTAAGTCTAAACAATCCACTGAAAGTGTTTATATTCAGTAAATCAGGTCAAGGAGATCAAGTTAGGGAGAGTCAAGGTATTTAGTTCCTAAATCTAAATTGAGGATACAAAGTGGAAAAGATCAAGTTGATAAAGCCAGATAAAGCATATCAGGTTAAGATCACCTTTAGGAGTCCAGTTTGAGGATACCCGGTTGAGAAAATCAAGGTGAAACGTTCAGATTGAGCAGACCAAGTAAAGGATATCAAGTTGAGGAATCCAGATAGAAGAGTTTGAGTTGAGTAGGTTAGTACAAAGAGATCAAGTTGAAGCGTTTACATTGAGCAAACCAGGTTGAGCAGATTAGGTTTAGGAGTCCAAGGTTACTAGGTATAGAAAATCCACTCAAAGCGTTTATATTAAGTAGATCAGGTCAAAGAGATCAAGTTAGGGAGACCATCTCAAGGTGATTACGTTGAATAGTTCATTTAGTGATTTAGTTTGAAGTTAGTTTAGTTTGGTGATTTAGTTGCATAGTTGAGGATACAAAGTGGAGAAGATCAATTTGAGAAAGAGGGAGCAGATCAGATCGAAAAAAAGGATACCAAGATATGCAGATCAAGTTTACAAGTCCATATCGAGCAGATCAAGAGTAGAGCAGATTGAGGTTACGAACTCGAAAAGATCGGGTTGATCAGACCTGGCTGGGTGATCACGTTGAAAGTATCACATTGGAGGAGTCCAAGTCAAGCATATAAAGTTGAGGAATCCAGATAGAAGAGTTTGAGTTGAGTAGGTTAGTACGAAAAGATCAAGTTGAAGCATTCATATTGAGCGAACCAGGTCGAGGAGATTAAGTTTGGGAGTCTAAGTTGAGGTTACTTAGTCTGGAAAATCCACTGAAAGCGTTCAAATTGATTATATCAGGTCAAGGAGGGCAAGTTGGGAGATCATGTCAAGGTTATTTAGTTGAAGAATCCAAGTTGAGGATACAAAGTGAAGAAGATCAAGTTAAGGAAGACAGATAGAACAGATCAGGTCGAAATAAGGATACCAAGACAAAAAGATCAAGTCAGGAAGTTCATATGGAGCAGATCAAAAGTAGAAGAGATCAAGTTGAGATTGGCAAATCGGGAAGATCTATGAATATCAAATTGGGAGTATCAAATTGGAGAAGTCCAGACTGAGCAGACCAAGTCAACTCAACTAGTAGGGAGTTGTGTGACTGTTTGAAGTTCACGAACTCGAAGTAATGACGCCAAGAAAGAGCTCTGAGGTTCGGCTGTTAATCGATAGCGACTTGTATTGGTACGAGTGATGATTGCAGGTCCAGCCGTGAGAGCTTTTTTTGACATTTTTTTTTTGCAACGAGTCTTAATGGAGCAAAAACTTGAGCAAAAATATTTTGTCGGAAAATTCAGTAGAAACCACTACTCAAACCACTTCAATAATTCAGCCAATGGTTTAAATACTAAAAGAAACAAATTTTTTGTAACAGCTTTTTGTTAAACGTTTTTGTTAAACGGTTAGTTTTTTATAAAACTTAAAAGAGAATTTTTTTAATTTTACTGCCATTCACTTTTAGTTATTTCTATTCTCAATCGAGTCTCATAAAATCACGTATGTATATTATTTACAAATCTTCATCAAAATCTTTTCTTTTGCAAATTAGTTTTTATAACTTTTTTATTTTTAAATAAATCTACAATTTCAAGCTTGAAATATTTTCAAATAAATTTAGTGGAAAAACCATTTACTTGATATTATCTCTGGGAAGCACAGTCAACAAATGAATTGGTAAACTCTGCAAATACCTGGAAAGCGATAACCAAGTCCACTCTTAACAAATGCCTTGGGTCGATGAACTCATAATACTCACTGCCAACTCCCCGCGTGCCTTTGTCCCATTTTCAACCAACCAACCTTCCGCGTCAACACTTGCTCTTTCCCCGCTCCCGCCCTCTCCCAACATGCTCTCTCGCTCTATTGCGACAGCGAACACAAAATTTATTGAGGTAGCTTCAAGTCTATCAAAGTGAAAACGCAAAAAATAACAATAACAATATTTAAGAAAACAATTTTATTCGAGTGAGTAATCAACGTTTCGTTTGCCTTAAGGAGAGCAACAAACTTTTGACACTTTGACTTGCAGCAGCAGCCGTGGTGCTGACAGCAGTGACAGCGCCTCGCACACGCCGCCTCGGTGATAATTTCGTTGGGCGCTTGTTGGCACTTCTTCCGCCTCCACGGCGCACTGGCCACCGTTTTCACGATAAAATTCCCCATGCACTCGCCGGCAGTGCAAATGTACAAAAGGCAAAAGCAAACATTTTTTTTAACTGGAAAAATACGAAATCGCCGCTTTATCGCATCCACCGAAAGCAAAGTAAACGGGAAGAGGGCCGGCCACGGGTTGGGCCGGCCGCGGAATGTGGGTAAACAGCAACAGGCGGTCGGTTCGGTCGGTGGCTTCTTTTTTTGAGTGAGCAAACGGCGTTATCAAAAAAATGCCAAGTGCTCGTAAATCGCAAATATTGTGTGGCACTTAGAAGCGTTTTGCTGCAGCGAAAACGCTGCGCCGCATGCGTTGCGCTGCGCAGACGATTTGGCCAATTGGCTGGTGTGCGACGTGCGACGTGCAGCAGGCGGTTCAACTGCCGCTGCCAAGGCGAAACTTTTGCGCGGCTGCCTTCCTCAATGCGCGCTTATCAGTCTTTCACCCATTTGGCGTCGAGCTCAAGTTGTGTTGACTCGATTCTGTTCTTGTAATTTTGCTACTCACTTTTCTGAGGGCCTTAACTCTTGCTATTTCTATAGTTGTTGTTGTTGTTATTGTTGCTGTGGTGTTATTTTGTTTGCGCCGAGGCCGACCACCGCCAGCAACTGCCCACTAATTGGCATTAACTATTTGCGGCAAAGTGCAGTGCCGATTTTCAATTTCGCCACTGGCCGTTTTTCGAGCCGCCAACTGAATTCATGCGTTTAGACGCCAACAGTTTACCGACTTGCGTTCATGCGTTCAATGCAGCCAGCAACAACGCAAGCGTACAACATACGTAAATTGCACAGCAAACTTTGCAAAATTTAGCAACGAAAATATTCAACCAAAAACAACAACAATGCTAGCATGAAATTCATACTGAGGGATTATGCGTCGCAGCACTTTGGTTCCAGCAAGCGCGGCAGATGACTAAGTACAGCATGAAAGAATCTTTTCGGCGCTGATGACTTTTGAAAGTGCGCTAACAATGATACATAAAATTTACTCCAAGACGAATAGGGCAACATTACATGGAACACAGCGAAATGGAACGTCGGGTTCAATGGAAAGCCGGGCTAAGTTTCGTAGAAGAGTGAAAAAACAAAAGCAAATAGAACTAAATTCTCTCAGAATACGAGGGTGGTCCGATAAGTACTTAGCCTACAAAAGAAAAACGAAAATTTTGGAAAAGTGGCGATTTATTTCTCAACGTCTCCTTTCAACTCCGTACACTTGACCCAGCGATGCTCCAACTTCTTTAACCCGTCTGAAAAATACGTTTTCTGGAGGCCCCCGTGGCGGCCATAACCTCCTTATTTGACTCAAATTTCTGCCCGGCGAGTGACTTTTTCAAGTTTGGAAACAAAAAGAAGTCACACGGGGCCAAATCTGGAGAATACGGTGGATGGGGCAGCTGTTCGTAGCCTAATGCCACCAATTTGGCCGTGACGACGGCGAAGGTGTGAGCTGGAGCGTTGTCATGGTGGAAGAGCACTTTTTCTTCGCCAAATGGGGCCATTTTTTCTGCAATTCGGCATCGAATCGGCATAGTAGAGCCCTGTGACCGTTTTGCCCTTCTCCAGGTAGTCGATGTAGATCACACCTTGTGAATCCCAGAAAACGGTGGCCATAACCTTTCCGGCCGATGGGACAGTCTTTGCCTTCTTCGGAGCACATTCGCCGGGCAAAGTCCACTGTTTCGACTGTTACTTGGTCTCTTGTGTGTACCAGTGAATCCATGTTTCGTCGACGGTCACGAAACGACGCAGAAGCTCCTTCGGATTGCGCTTAAACAGTGTCAAACACTGCTCTAAAGTGGTCTCACGGATGCGCTTGTTGTCCGCAGTGAGCAAACGCGGCACCCATTGAGCCGACAGCTTTTTCATACCCAATATTTCATGCAGGATATGAGCCACGCGGTCTTTTGAGATGCCGACTGTCTCAGCTATTTCGCACACCTTCAATCGGCGGTCTGCCAATACAAGATCGTGGACATTTGTCACGTTATCCTCCGTGGTAGCCGTTTTTGGGGCACCTGGGCGTGGCTCATCAAAACTGGCGTGCGACCACGTTGAAACTCGTTAAACCAATTTTTGACGGTCGCCATTGAAGGAGAAGAGTCACCGTACACAGCATCCAAGCGCTCTTCGATTTCGCTGCGCGATTTCCCTTCCAAAAACAAGAATCGAATCACCGACCGATATTGCTCTTTTTCCATTTTTCTAAAATCCGCGGACACGTTCGTTTCCACACGCGATCAAAACAAAACTACAAATCCAATATGGCTGAAATTTTGACAGTAGCCGTCTACGATGATGTACTACACGATAGTAAATTTCTCTTACGATAGTGGCACCATCGGGCGGTGGGGCTACGTACTTATCGGACTGCCCTCGTATATCTTCCCACCTTGACGCAGCACAAGGAAAACTTCAGTTGTCATTACTTATCCCTAGCAGCGACTCTGACAGGATTCAGTGTGGTATTCACAGTGTCCCAATGTTCTTGAAAGTTTTTCCGGCGCGCTAAGCTATTCAATTTCCATTGGCACGTTGTGTTTCTTACAAAAGTATCAACATTATTCCAAACCAAAATAAAAATGTTCTTCAGAACCAGTCATTCTAAACACTGAGCAAGGAGCCCAAAACTTGGACGAGTGCCCAAACTATTCTTAACACTAGAAAGACTGCAAGTTTTCCATACCTACAAAGACTACATATTACATGCGCTGATATCTCGAAAAAGTACACATCGCATTTTGCTAATTGTAATTGTAGAACCCTAATTGTAGAACTAATTTTGGAACCCTATAAAATAAAAGTCATCAAAGCAAATGTTGGTAGAAATACTAAAGAAAATACAGATATTTAAAAATGAAAAACAGTCAAAGTGAACGCAATGGTATTTCGAGTGTTAAAGGGGTTTGATCCCAATAGACATTCACCTTGCTCTTCTTTAGACCTGTCTTCAGGCCACTGACGGCGACAGAGACTAAGTATGTGTCATATCTTGGGGATTTATGTATGATTCCAAAGGGCATTCACTTGTCTCAACAAAAATCAATCGATAGATTGATAGACTTCCGGACTTCTGACAGGGCACTGTCAGGTAACTAAGGTAACACTACATATAACTTACTTTGGGCTGAAAAGTTGGGTTAGATCCACACCTACAGATTCTACTGTGAGGAGAATAAACTCCAAAGTACCTCGTTTTGAAGAATCTTATGCAGATCGCTCTGCAGTTCGCTTAGTAGATAGGGACTTTTATCTGTTAACTTACTACTGCTGAGGCTACTCTTCTAAGCTTAAGAAAACGTTCTATATCACCCATCCTAACCTATCTAATCCAAGGATATTACAACACCCATTCCCCAATCATTAAAAACAAAGTCAGTTAAAGCAGATTCCATTGAACAATATTTGAAACTCTCCATTAGATGGAAGAGTAATCGAAATTTGTAGGTGAAACACCTTAAAATACATAAGAGAGAGTTCAAAAGTTCTGTTCGAGGGAGATATTTTCTATAAAATATTTGATACTCTCATATGGTTTATTGGATGGATGGATTGTTTTAATGATGGATTATGAGGTTTTATTTTTATAAAACAGTTCTGCGTTGTGAGTTTCAAATTCGGTTTTAAAAATTGTGTGAACCATTTAAAGTTGTTTTTTAGAGAACAACTTCTTCTATGAAGTCTGAAACTTTAATATGGGTGCATATTAAATTTAAAAATTCACTGGTATGGCCGTTATAGAAAAGTTTTCTATGGAATGTAAAGAACTCGCATGTGGGACTTTATTCAATTTCAATTTTGATGGTGGTTCAATGATGTTTGATGAATATGTTCCTTGTCAGATATATGGAACTCATATATGGATGAATGTACTATAAGTTCACAATTTAGTGATACAACAATTTTGAACAAATTTAAGTGATGTTGGAACAGAATATTTTTCTTTGGATATATGAAGGTTGGATAAGGTTAGGTTATGAAGCTTAGTCGGTAAATGCTTCGATATGGAACTCACATATGGGCGAAAGTAAGTCAAAATTTAGTGATACAATAAATTTGAACATTTTTAAGCGATGTTCAAATAGAATATTTTTCTTTGGATATATGAAGGTTAGGTTATGTCATGAAGCTTAGGATCGGTATATGGTTCGATATGGAACTCACATATGGGCGAAAGTAAGTGCAAAATGTAGTGATACAACAATTTTGAACAAATTTAAGTGATGTTGGAACAGAATATTTTTCTTTGGATGTATAAAGGTTGGGTTGAGTTAGGTTAGGTCATGAAGCTTAGGTTCGGTGTATAGTTCGATATAGAACCCACATATGGGTAAATAAAAATTTAGTGATACAATAACTTTGAACATTTTTAAGCTATGTCCAAATCGAATATTTTTCTTTGGATATATGAAGGTTAGGTTATGTCATGAAGCTTAGGATCGGTATATGGTTCGATATGGAACTCACATAAGGGCGAAAGTAAGTGCAAAATTTAGTGATACAATAACTTTGAACAAATTTAAGTGATGTTGGAACAGAATATTTTTCTTTGGATATATGAAGGTTGGGTAAGGTTAGGTTATGAAGCTTAGGATCGGTATATGGTTCGATATGGAACTCACATATGGGCGAAAGTAAGTGCAAAATTTAGTGATACAATAACTTTGAACAAATTTAAGTGATGTTGGAACAGAATATTTGTCTTGGTATGTATGAAGGTTGGGTTGAGTTAGGTTGAGTAAAGTTAGGTCATGAAGCTTAGGTTCGGTGTATGGCTCAATATGGAACCCACATATGGGTAAATAAAAATTTTGTGATACAACAACTATAAACATTTTCAAGCGATGTTCAAATCGAATATTTTTCTTGTGATATATGAAGGTTAGGTTAGGGTAGGTTTAATTTTAAGCGTTATTCGAGTGGAAAGTTCTTCTTTGAGTATATGAAGGACTGAAGCATTTCGCTGAAGATTATTCGCTGAAAATAGGAAACTAAAATGTAGATGTACAACAGAATTTTCATTTATTCATCACTCCAATTAAATTTAAATCAAAAGATCTGGCAAAAATATTCTTAATATACCATGTTCCATGATTCAAATGCATGATTCTGTATTGTTTGCATAGTGTTTTATATTCCGTCGTTTGTTTACCATCTACAGAGATCTAAAGAGCGTCGCCTGAGAAAACGATTGTCGTATGTGCTATTAAATTCAATAGAACATACGGCATTCGTTTTCTCAGGCGACGAGAGACTACAAGTGGGAAATGAAGATTGATCAATTGAATTTTTGAGCAAAATTGAAAACCCACATAAAGGATATAAATGTATGAATATAGTTCTCCTCAGATGTGCTACTGAAATTGATGATTGTCGGTGCAGACCGACCCGCAATCGTTCGCTACTGTTCGCAGCCTATCAAAATGCCATCAAAGACGACGCACGCAAGACTGATGTCGACTTGAATGTAAATTTCGTCTTCTGTTTTCGCTCCCCATTTGTGTACACGCACACACACACATGCACACACATACGTTCAAATGTACACACAAAAATATTAAAGACAACAAAAAGGAAGAACAACGTAAACTGTGCAAAGCTCCCTTGACTCATGCGCTGCCCTGCGGACCAGTCAACACCGCCGCACACGCCCCACGCCCTCCCCCACTCGGTCTCCACAAACCAGACCCTTCACGTTGCACACGCAACGCACATTCGCCGCTCGTACGCACTGCTACGTCGACGAATATCGGCCGGCTGCCTTTTTGCACTGTTCTGCCTTTCAGTTTCGGTTTTGGAGTGTTTTTCGGTTTCGGTTTCGTTTGCAGTTTCGGTCGACATCGACACTCGCCCCACTCGTCGCTCCCACTGTGTCCTTTGTGTGCCAGCACTCGCTGCACTCAGCCAGCGCCGGTTCAATGAACGCCGTCTGGACAGCGTCAACGCAAGCGCCGACGCCAGCGCCAGCGCCGCTCGCCCCCCACTCGTCCCACTTGCCGCGTGCGCTGTCATAAGAAGCAAACGAACCGCACAAAATCGTTGCGATTTGCGAAATGAGCTCATTGCGAGATGCCAATGACCAGCACCGGCGCTGATAGGGGGACTGCCTCAGCCGAAAAATGTTTGGCCTTGGTCAGGGATTTGCGAGTTATTTTTAATTTTGCTCTTTTACGTACGTGCACACACTTTCATTTCATGTTTAATATCAGTTTTGCTTGTTCCGCTCACTGCCCGGCCGCCCGTCATTCCGTTCGTCCGCTCGCGCAGCCAGTCAGCCAGTTGCTTCTTCACTCGGTGTTCGTTTCGTTTCGTTTCTTTTCATTTTACTTAATTTTTTTTTTGCAAATTGCTGCGTGTTTATTTGGCTTGTCGGCTCGAATTGGGGAGGCTGCGGCCGGAGAATTCATTAACGTTGGCGCACTCAGCTGCACAATAAAGAAATTAAGGAATGCCAATTTTCGATCGTAAGTATGCATTTTGAAATGGCGAATCGATTTATGGGAATACGCAGCCGGCTGTCGGGCGTGCAAGTGCGAACGGAAGGGCAGCACATTGCAGTTGGGGCCGAGAAGAACTTGAACTGAATTACTTGGCAAATGCGACTAAAAAAGTTTGGATGCTATGAGATATGGAATGGGCTACATTTGAAGTCTTTCTACACATTAACTTCTTATGTTGAAATGTGTAACCAACTCGGTTGTTATTAGAAAAGTCTTAGTTGTTGTTGGATGTTCCCAATAATGAAATCTTCAGTGGATGAAAAGTTGTGTGCAGTAAAACCCGCTCAAGTCCTAAAAATGCAATAAGTGGGTTGAGTACTAAGTATACAAATGTTGGTTACTTAAACGGGATAGGTTACCTAACCTAACTTAAAAGGGTTTAATTTCATTTTCATTGACACGTTGCACTTCTTACAAAGGTATTTACTTTACTGCAAACGACTACAAAGGTTACGACTAACCGGACGTTTCACTACTTCTAACCGAGCATGTACCTCATAACTAGGACACTAAAACAAAATTCAAACATTTTGACCACAAAAATCGTTGGTTTGCTTGACTTCCGACAATACACTGGCGACTGCAAATAAATAGAATAGAATAGAGATTGGACTGCGAGTCAAAATTATTTCTTTTTATTTACTTAATAAAATAATTACTACATTTTTCAACGAATTTCGTATATTTGCAAAGTGATTCGTTTCATAGACAAAATTATATGGCGTTCAAACTGACGACTTAAACGTGTTTAATATGCTTAAACAAGTTAAATGAACAAAACCAGTTCGAAAACCTGTTCATTCGCATGCAATTGCTGTTGGAAATTAAACGTGTTAAACCATTTAACAAGTTTTGAAACGAGTTTAACGCAGGGTTGCATCCGAAAGCTTTCTATGAAAAAGCTTTTTTGTTAGCTGAACATACCGCACACACTCTGAACACATACTAGAAAAACATCCCTTAAATTTTAGCTGTCATTTCATCAAAACAAAACAACAAAATATTGAAAATTTGAAAAATTTGAAATGAATGAAAATTATCGTTTTGCTTGCACTGCTTTCATTCCATTCATCACCTTTTTATGGCATCTGAATACAAGGCGTCTAATATTTGGACGAAGTTGAGAATATTGCCGCTGATAGTGAAATATGCACCAATATTTCGCTCGAATCATGCTCCCAGCACATTTTCACGCAGAGTTCACAAAAATACTTATTTGTTTATTTGTAAACAAACAGCTGTCTGGACGGTTGTGTTCAACAAAAAGCTCTTTTCACTTAAACTAGTTTAAATGAGTCAGTTTGAACGCCATATTATAAAAATGCGTAGTTTTAAAATTTAACAATTTTGATGACATTTGAAAGGTAAAACTCCAACTAAGAAAACCCCAAAAAATCTGTACAAAAAATTAATTAATGTGTGTGCAAAAGCTGCTCAAAGTCGGAATTTTTTTTACAAAAAAAAAATTAAATAAAAAAATCAATAAAATACATTGTCAGCAACAAGTTGGTAAATATTTCAATATAGTTTAAGAATTGATGTGAACATTTTCGCTTTGAACACTAGCAAGACCTCAAGTTTTCCTTACCTACCTACCTAAGACCACATATTAATATATATCCGCTGATATCTCGAAAAGTACACATCGGCTTTGGCTAATTGTAATTGTAGAACCCTAATTGTAGAATTCATTGTAGAACCCGATAAAAAAAAAGAAAAGTCATCTAGCAAAAGTTGATAGAAAAACTAAAGAAAATACAGATATTTAAAAATGAAAACCCGTCAAAATAACCGCAATTGCCTTTCTGTGTAAATTTACAAAGCTGAGGCTTCTAAGTATTTCAGTTTAAAGTTAAACTATTTTTTAAAATTAAAAACCTGAAAATTGTCAAAACTTAGAGAAAAATATCTAAAACACATCCTCCGATGTCTTTCGATTTCAAAAAATAATTCAATTTTATATAATGTATAATATATTTTATATAATATATTTTATTCATCCCTGAAAGTATGCAATACACATGCAAAATGCAAAAAACTACACAAATGGAAAAGATGGCAAAGTCATTAAAAATTCAAATCAAAAGGATTGAATCCTGAAGTAAAATTGTTTACGTAAAATATCTCATTTATGCGATAATATAATTTTCTAACTTTTGAACATTGAATTCGAAACATTCTTTTAGTTATGGCCAATATTTGACAAAAAGTCATTGAAAGTTATCTGAAAAGAAATGAGTCGTGCAAAAATGATTTGTTTCTGTACACAATTCTTGGGCCTTCAAACATTTGAAAAACAACATTCATGAAATAATGTCTGAAATATCAGCTTAATTGTATCAAAATTGTTTCAAAAAGTTTGAGGCCTGCAAAAAAAAATATTCTGCGCAAATTATTCTAAATAAAGAACATTTGAAAAGAAAACATTTCTGTAATCATTGTCACAGTTTCACAATTAGGAATTGAGAATTATCTCAAAGAAATTAAATCCTTAAAAAAGATCTGCTTATGTGAACAATTCTCCGAGGCTCGAACATTTGAAGAACAACTTTCATGAAGTCATAGTTGAATGAATATTAGCTCAAAAGGTTCGAGTTCTCCAAAAAAGGTCTTTTTATGTGCATAAACCTCCGAAATACAAACTGAAAAGTTCCAAAAAGCTAGAATATAGAATAGATTAGATAGAAGAATAGAATATAAATTAATTACCTCAGAAAGATCGAGTCCTGTTGAAAGTCTCCTGTCGATTACTTATATCATATTTTACTCCACTTAAATTTTGACAAGATCCATGTAAGAATAATAAAAAGATTTTTCTAATTTATTGTATTTATTATTTGGAATATAAATTTATTTAATTAATACATATTTAAATTGTAAATTAACCCATTTTCGGCCGCTACCAGAAATAGCCAATATTTTTGTAATTCCTTTTAAGGACTTACATTTAGGACCTTAATCAAGGATATTTTTGGATTTTTTTGTGTTTTTTTACACATTTTTTTTTATAAATTAATAAAAATTCAATTTCAAATAAAAACAAATATATATGTACATAGTTGTAGTCAAATAATAATCAAGCATGAAAACAAACAATTGTTGGCTTATATATGTACATACATGACGACTTCTGGCCAATGGTCGATTTTTCGACTACTGAAAAGTACGCGGTGCTGAGAGGTAAAAATATTTCCATAATCTTATGGATATCAATTGATTGTGGAAATTTGGTCTTTCGGCTTCATAAATAATTAATAATAAATCAATAATTTGAAAAGGTTATATATTTTTCAGAATATTCAAAATATGACTAAAAAATGCTTTTTTCGTGCCTTCGCCAACATCTCTAAATTTATCGTTTTTAAAAAAAATTATTATTTCGAGGGGTTACCAAAAGACCAAAGCTATTTTCTGCATCAAAAGTTCAAAGATATAATGTCTAAGTGCAGAGCTACTATCCTTCAAAGTGGCTGGTCGAAAAATCGACCAGCGGCCGAAAATGGGTTAAGCTTCATTTTTTTTAATCCTACTTCAAGCTTCTCATCCCGCACACCTTGGTGGCTTTTCACAGGATTTATTTAATTTATTAATATTTAAATTGTAAATTAAGCTTAATTTGTTTAATCCTTCTTCAAGCTTCTCATCCCGCACACCTGGATGCCTTTTTACAGAAGGATATAGAATATAAATTTATTTAATTAATTAATATGTAAATTGTAAATGAAGCTTCATTTTTTTAATCCTTCTTCAAGCTTCTCTGTGCGGGATGCACACTTCGATGCCTATTGGACCTTTCCACAGAAGGACACAACTCTCCGCTTGAGAAACGCTGCTCTTCATTCAATGACAAACAACAAAGTTGACACCTCAACCAACTAGAAAAAATGCCAAAAATGTAAATATGCGCGCGGAATGCTAATCGCCGCGTTCCACGCAGTCGTGCGATAAAAATAGAATTAACCGAATTGCAAAAACATTTCGAGGCGAAAAGCAGCCAAAATCTATTCGGCTGACAGATTTCATAAAATTTCCGGCATTTGCGGTTTCGTTATTGTTGCCATCGAATAATGATAAACGTAAACGCGGCAACTGCAGCCAAGTCGCGATTGACTGCCACACCGCGCCGCAGCCGCAGTCGCAGCCGCAGCATTTACGGCCACTGCCACTGCTGGCAAGTTTGTTGCGCGCGTATTCAATTTAACCGCCATTAGCATGAAAATTTAAAAATGTGACGCGTCAACGTAATCAACTTTGGTCTAGGTCAGGTACGCGGCGCGCACTCATCACGCGGCACGCCACGCCACGCCACGGCACACAAGCACAATGCACGACGATGCAGGCAGACGCGCTGACGCGGCATGAAGCGCATTGGGGCGCGAGCGGGGATGGAGATCGAGGCGGCAAACAAACAGACAGCGCAGTCATGCACGAGACGCACCGACACACGTACGCCGTGCGACATGCGACATGCGTGTGGCAAGTGCGCGCGGGGCGCATCAGAGACGCAGCTACATGTGTTACATGCTTGCACCAAATAAAACAGCCACGAAGACGGCACTGCGATGCTTACTAACGGTGCCGTTGTTGTTGTTGTTGATGTTGCAGATGCTGAGGTGTTGCTGCTGATGGCGACATCATCATGTTGCAGCTGGCTGCCGTGCTGCGCTGATGACATTAAGCTATGACGTGACGCAGACAGTACAACAGAAACAACAACAGTCAGAAATTTCAAGAAATTGAATTATCACTTTCGGAATTTTTGGCAAATTTCGCGCTGGAAAAACACGCGCCCGAGTTCACTTTTAAACACCAGTCAGCAGTTTTGCAGTGAGTCAAAACAAGTCCGAAATTGTGTGAAACAGAAATTGGCCATTCACCAATCCAGACACATGTTCACCCCGCCTCACCGCACTCCGCACGATCAGTGGCTCCGGCGTCCTGCGTCCTGGGACTGTGCGGTGTGCGTTTCCTTCGAGCCAGAACAAATGCCACTGGCTCCCAAATGCATTAAACAAACTCGAAAATGATTTTTTAAACGTGCACACACCAATACACACGTACACGCGAAAAAATATTGTTGGACCTGATCAAATGTGATTAGGCTTCTGTGGTACTTAAAACTTGGGATTTGATCAGATATGGGTTTCTGCGGTACTTAAAACTTTTATCCATTTCTTGGAGATACAGTAGGTAAGGCTATCCTTACATGAGGAAAGAAGTAGGGAAAGTATTTACCGGGGTTCGGTGATTTTGCGAACCCGGACTTAATAGTTGTATGTAATTCTTTTTAATACATTAAAGGAAAAGGGGCTTAGGAGCAGGTGATCTCAACTAATCTACGGCTCGGAGATTATTCGAGAGCAGTGGTGACCGTTCTGCCACTCGCGAGCAAAAGAATGATCAGAAAGACTGTGTTATGAAGATCTTTCTCCCTTACGATGTGAGTGAAGACAGCTTTCTATATGAAAATCAAAGCCGATTTTTGTGAACTACTTTTCCAAAACGGTCGTCTGATCACTCCGGAGTTAGTGTTTCAGACATGGAGTAAGTGTTTCCCGTTCCTTCTTTCCTTTTGTCTACGAAACAATCTGAAAAAGAAAACTGTATTTGTGAAAAATGTTGTTAAATAATTCGCTTCGATTAGATGGCACATCACTTTGTAGTTGATGTAAGACCACAAGTCTGAAAGACATTTGTTTAAAGAACTCAATAACCAAATACAGATCTCCCTCGTATAGCGCGGTACTTCTACAACGCGATGGAATGTACATACATCTTTAATTTAGTACCTATTTTATTTTGGAAAAAGCTTATTGGAACATAACCCTAAAATTTATATGAAAGTTAAGTCTTCTATAACACGAATCACATAACTCGGAATTTTCCTGGAACGTAACCACCGCGTTATACGAGGGAGACCTGTATAGAAACCTAAGTTTGGCGGCTGTCTCTCAGCAGCAAAGATTAACCTTTGAGAACAACCTCTCCGACCCATTTGATACCGTTCGAGGCTTCAGACAGGGTGATAGTTTGTCATGCAATCTCTTCAATTTCACCATGGAGAGTGTTCTGCGCAAGGCCGGTGTGCATTGTAATGGCACAACCTTCAACAAAAGTGTCCAGCTTCTTGCCTACGCCGATGACATTGGCGTCACAAGCGAGATCTCACCGCTGCATTTACGGCAATCGGACGAAAATTTGCCAAAATGGGTCTGGTGGTAAATGAGAGAAAGACGAAGTATATGCTGTCTACACGCAGGGACTCGCAGCGGCTAGGGTCTCACATTGAAGCTGACAGGTATACTTTCGAAGTTGTCAAGGAATTCGTCTACCTTGGTACTGCCATAAACAGCAGCAACGATGCCACTCTGGAGATAAAGCAAAGGATTACTCTTGCCAATAGGTGCTACTACGGTCTCGGTAGGCAACTGAATAGCAGAGACCTCTCTTGACCGACAAAACCTGCATTCTTTAGGATGCTTATTGTGCTCGTGTTCCTCTATGGCGCAGAAGCATGGACACTCGCGTAACGACACAGCGGTCCTTGGGGTGTTCGAGAGGAAAGTACTTTGCAAAATCTTCGGCCCCGTTCGTAATGGCGACACCTATCGTCTAAGAACCAACAACGAGCTGTATGAGCTGTTTAAAGACTTGAACGACCATCTCTCCCGTTTGGGCAATCAAGTTCCGGCGATAAAGGTGTTCGATGCGGTAGTTGGAAGGCCAACGACGAAGACGGAGACCGTGTCTCCGATGGAAGGACCCAGTTGAGGAGGTCCTAACTTATCTTGGTGTGACCAACTGGAGAAGGCGCGCGCAAAGCAGAGGCGACTGGAGAGAGTTTTTGCGGCAGCACGTTACTCGGTAACGGGTTGTTATGGCCAGTTAAGAAGAAGAAGATAATGTGGCTTCATCTCACACAATTTTAAAGATTTACCTGTTCTAAGTTCGATTCGGATACGAGGTAGACCTTCACTGTGATTATTGCTATAACGCAAACGAAGATGCGGAACATGTTGTTTTCGATTGTCACCGATACCAACAACAACGAAGCCACTTGGCGAACCAGCTCGGGGCGATGCCAACGCCACAGACACTAATCCACAAGATGTTGGAAACGGAAACGTATTGCACAACAGCGACTAACAGATTGAGGTCTATCTGAGACCAAACCTGCCCCGCGACGTAATGCCGGGTGGCGGTCCCGCAGGGATAAAGGTCGACGAGGGGGGTTGGTTTTTAGCCGGTAAAATTCCGGGGGCTGGAGCTCAGTATCTTCCGACGATTTTCCACCTCCGACAGGAAAAAAAACCTGTTCTTAGTTCATAATTTAATTGTATTTCAGGTGATTAACATAAAATTTGACAGCAAATTGACAGCCGCTTTCTCTCGCTGTAGGCACACACATGTGTGGTGGGCTCACTCAAATATTTTGCCATTCATGCGCTGCGGAAGCGTCAAGTGGTTGTGTCGACTCGTCGCGAATGTTGCAACATGTCGTCGTCAACGTCATCATCGTCGGCGTCGTCAACGTCATCGGCAACGACGTATTGTTAGTGTTGTTGTTGTTGTTGTCGGCCGCGTGTGTGGCACAACTGCGCCCTCCGGCGCATTGGCTACTCGTAGTTGCGCCAGCCAGCCACCCAACCAACTGCGTTCCGTTCCTTCCGTCCAACTGTCGCACTGTCTACTTGCCAGCATGCCGGCCCGACTGTCTGGGTCTGGGTCTGGAGTGGTTCAATGTGGCACGCTGATGTTGTTGGTGACGGCGGTGGCGGCGACGGCGACGGCGGCGAGTGAGACATGCCATAGTACACCATAGAACGGCAGTGCCGCCAAGTGAAGTGGAGAGCTTTTCCACTTTTCCATTTTTTCGTTACATTATGTTTTGGAGGACATTAACCTTATTGAAGTTGCAATTTTCAACAATTTTGTGAAAGTGTGCAGAAAACGTTAGAATTCTTTTCGGTAGGTTTGCCTGTCAGCACGCGCGTACCTATGAATGTGTGCGTGTGGGTGTGCGTGTGTGTGTGTGTTGATGTGTGTTGATGTTGGTGTGTTGGCTGGCGTGTGTCGCACATGCGTTTTCTATTGCCTGAGAGTCAGCACCACATGGGGCTCTTTGTATGTATGTAAGTGTAGATGTGTATGTTTGAATATAGATGTGTGTGTGTGTGTGTTTGCAGAGTGGGTGTTCGCGCCGTTTTGTTGGGTTTTAAATTTCGTTTCATTTGCTACTTTTTGCATTTTCCATCTTTCGGTTTTTTTTCGCATTTTTCGGTCGCACTCGTTGCCTCTTGCGCAGCTTATGCCACACTTCCTGCCCCGCCTGGCACTCGCGACACGATTCTATTCCTGCTGCCTGTCACAGCCACAGTCAGTGCAACTGTTTTGCTTACTGTTCTTGTTATTAGTGTTGTTGTTGCTGTTGCTGGTGTCTGTGCCGCTCTTGACGTTGTTAATTGTCTTTGCTGGTATTTCCCGCCGTTTGTTAATTGCTGAAGTATTTAAAACCCAAGCAGAACAGCTCCAGTTCGCACCCACTCTCCACTAAGCGGATGTCTCTGTTAGATTTGTGTGGAGCGATTTTTGTTTTTACTCGGTGTAGAGAATCGAATTTTGGTTCTTCAAGTCAATAATATGTAAATTGCCACAAAGATGAACCGAGTCGAACATTGTGTTGAGGAATATTTGCCAGTTTTATGAAATATGAAATATTATTATTTTTTAATTTTTTAGTGCACAATTTATGTTTAGAATCTTAAAGAAAATAAAGTCCTAATGAAATAAAAACAAAAATTGTTCTAAAGGAAAGAGCAGTTTCTAGAATGATGCCATGAAAAGCAGGGACCATAAAAATTATAAGCAAAATATAAAAATCAAAATATAAAACTGTTCGATTTTTCCTTTGCGCTCACCGAATAAAAATTATTTGTTGATTTTTTTTTATCAGAAAATAAAAATTATTTGTTGAGCTTTATTTTTTGGGGGAAAAAATTTATGCGGTGAGTTTTATTTTTCACTTGCAGAATGAGAATTTATTTTTCAGATTTTTTTCTTTACAAAATAAAAATTACGGGGCGAGTTTTTGTTTTTGATTTCAAAATAAGCTTCATGTGGTAAGTTCAATTTTTCAAATTGTATTCTGAAAATTATTTTCAGAGTAATACTTTTCGCTTATGAAATAAAAATTCTTTTATAAATTAAATATTTTTTCTATAAAGGAATGAATGATATATCTGTAATGCTTCCTTCATCTTGATTTTTTTGACGAAATTGAAAAATAATGCGATAATAATTGCACTGTGCAAGTCGAAAATTCAGACATGGGGGGACCTACAGAGCGACTTTCTATAGGTATACTGAGTTGAGATCCACCAGCCGTTTGGCTGGATTGGCTCTAGTTTAAGAGAAATCCGACTTTGAAGTTTGCTCATTTTAGTCGAGTTCGTCGCTTGAGTCCTCGGATGTTTAAATGCTAATAGGTCCTAAATCGTTCCGAATATCGCTTTACTGTCTTCGGCAAGTTTGTAGATATTTTAACGACCAACAAATTTGCTTAGACACCAATCCAAAAAAATGCATTCAAACCGCATAATTGCGATATGTGCATTTTTTGCGCAGCGCAACCTGGCGTATGAGTGTCATTATAATGTATAAGTGAATTATAATTAAATAACACTCATACGCCACGTATGCATATATCGCAATTACACAGTTTGAATGTATTTTTTTTGGTTTGGTGTCTTAAGCAAATTTGTTGGTCGTTAAAATATCTACAAACTTGCCGAAGACAGTAAAGCGATATTCGGAAAGAAGTCTTTCAGTTGCGTTGTTTAGAAAAAACAAAAGACTCAAAGCAGTTGCTTTGGTCTGTATTGGCCCATTTAACATTCTTTGCAAGGTTCAGAGGGACAGCAAAATGTTTGAAAACCCATATAAAAGTGGCCAAACGTATAACGCGCTCATAGTCAAAATACTTTAAAATGTAGTAAAAGTGTTAAATTAGAGGATTTCTAAAACGTTAAGAATTTAAAAAAAAACGTTCCAAAAAGTGAAACGTTTAATCACATTGGACATTGAATAATTCAAAGTTAGGAAAATCTTATATTATTAATTTTAAAACTAGACTGCGAATTGAAACTTAACATCAAAACATGCCTTGGAAGCTATGTTCTGAAGCACAAAACCTTGTAAAGTGGCTCAGTTCAATGGTTCGCTACTACTTCAAACCACTGCACAGTGATTCGACTCCATACAAGCGCGGCATAAAATTAGAAGTGAGCTCTTCTTAATAAAATTTGGTAAGCTGGTGAATCATGGTCTGCTGAATTGAACTCTCCATTTTGATTTTTTTTGCTTTTTATCATTTGCAATTTTCGTCGTTTTTGGTCAGCTATAGCACCAAAAGTGTTGACCAGACTTTTCAGATTGTATCAGTTACTTCAACATTGATTTAGTTTAGTTTTGCAATAAAAATTATAGTAAAAGATGTATGTTTTAAATTTGTGCAAGTTTTTCATTTTTCATGCTGATTGCAAGCTTTCAGGGATAAATAAAATATATTTTGTCGAAAAATAGGTGTTTAGACTACTTTTAAAATTGAAATATTTTCTGATATCGGAAGATATTGGAGGATGTGTTTATATTGTTTGACAAAGAAAGAATGCTTCGAAAATACAAAAACTTCAGGAACATATTTCCACATACCTTTTAGATATTTTCCTCTAAGTTTAGCCAATTTTCAGCTTTTAAATTTTGAAAAACCGTTTAAGTTAAATGTAAAGTAGAAGCTTCAACTTTAAAAGTTTTGAGAAAAAATTAAATACGAAACTGCTCACATCAATTCTTAATCTATATTCAAAGGTTTGTCAACTTCTTGCTAACCATGTATTTTTACGATTTTTTTTACTTAGTAGACTAAAAAACAGAAAACATGAGTTGGAATTTTTTTGTGAAAAAAGTTTCGAATTTGGGCAGTTTTTGCACAAACACTAATAATTTTTTGCACAAATTTTTGGGGGTTTTCTTAGTTGAAGTTTCACCTTTCAAAATCGTTAAATTCTGAGACTATAAATATTTTGAATTTTGTCTATGAAACGAATCACTGTGCACTGGTTTGGTTCATGAACTCATTCTTGATCCAATGATTTGGTTTCAAATTGGTTTATTTCAAACCCGGTTCTATTCAAAATCGGTACACAGCAATGCTTAGAAGTACCGCTTTGTACACTAATAATGTAACCAATTGAATTCCCATCATCGTTCGCCCACAATAATTTCTATTAGCCACAATTTCTGTTAGTGGCCGAAATATTTTGTTTTGGCAGTTGTTCAAATTTCAAATTTCACTTTAATCAAATTCCTTGTTCGCCCAATCGAAATGTCACGCACACTTTGGGACAACAAATTTTAACGCCAACAAAAAAAATTCGCAAATCGCCACTAAGCCGAAAGTGCAATAACCCAAATGCAACGATAACAACAACCGATAAGTGGGCCTTAATTGCATTTGGCAACGCGCCGAATCAGCCAATTAAGGGGCACACACCCAGCGAAGTCTTTGTGCCCACGCACTCAGTCACTGCGTCACACACTCACTCACGTCCGTTGCATACGCAAGCGGATGATATGTGCGGCACACACATTCCGGACGGACACAAAATTGGCAACAATGCAATGCACAACAACAATACAAATAAGCCAAAGCTGTGATGGCAACAGGCAATGTGCCACAGGCTGCGGGTTGTCCAGTGTATGGTCCAGCAGCCAAAACTTGGCCGAAATGAAAAGCGCCAGCAACGCGTTTTTCAGTGCATATGCAGACAACGAGTGATGTGCGTAATAACCACTGCAACAACAATGACATAACGACAACGCCGACATTGACCGCCGAATTTACGAGTTGACTTGATGCGGCGCATTGGCAACGCGGCCAAAAAGCGCCCACGGCATTTGGCCGGCATAGGCGGCCACTCAATGCGGCACACACGTACAAACACACACACACGCACACGGATACAGCATGCAGCATGCGGCCTGTTGGCGTTTGTGGCTTATGGCGCAATGCACGCGACTGCGGCACCAAAACGACGAGATCCGCGTGAGAGTAATTGAAAATTCAATGGCAACGCTGGCAGCGCAACGCCAACGGCAACGACAACGCGCAGCGACAGCAGCGACGTCAACACCAATTTTGCTGTGGTTGTTGAATTTGTTGATGGTGTAGTTGTTGTTGTTGTTGTCGATGATTCTGGCCGTTGAAGTGCGCGGCTGACTTCGTGTTGATTGCGGCGTGCGCCATGTGGCATGCAACTTTCGCTTTCGTTTGCGCACAACTGATGCTTGCCCCGCCAACACCACTGCCCAAAAACAACAACAACAACAACGCAACTAACATAGAGGATTTAAATGTTGGCGTCGGCCTGTGTCTGTCCGCACACACACCATCGACCCCCTGGCGCCACCCAATGCCGCTCCTGTTGATTGCCAACGCCAGTGCTGGTGTTCGTGTTGTTGCCTCTGTCCATATCTCTTTGAGATTTGTTGCAGTTTCGTTTGGCATGTGGCCAAACGAAATGCTGCCACAACTTCAGCAGCAACAACAACAACAACAACATCAACACAACGCAGCAGCAGCAACGCCGCAGTCGACCTTCGGTTCGGTTAGTTGCACTTTTTGGCCACATCCGCGTGATGGCAGCAACTGTGGCGCAGCGCTGCTGACATTGCTGCAATTGTTGTTCTTGTTATTGTTGCTGGTATTCGTGCTGCCATTGCAGTCGTTATTGCAGCCTCTTCTTATTGTTGTTGTTGGTTAGAATTTAGCTATTTTTGGCTCGGTTTGATGCCGTTGCCGCCACCAGCCGCCACCCTGCCGGCTGCTGTACTCGTACGTACGTTTGTACGCATGTCGCGCTGTGTGTATTTGCATTGGAAATTGATGGGCAATTCACTTGGCGAAATTTTCGCCAACATTGCGCGCGTGTTGTTGCCGCTGACATTGGCAATGGTAGAGGCGAAAGTGTGGCACCAACAACACGCCGCATTGTTATTTTTAGACTTGTTGCCACAGCTGTGCGCTTTTGGCTTGTTAGCCCATTAACCCGGCAGCGCCGCACCGCCGCGTTGTTGCAGCTTCAGCTGGCCGCCGCTTTTCTAATGCAAATCGGCACTTGACGTTAGATTGTGTGCTCCATCGGGCCGCTGCTCCTCGCCGTGCTGGGCATTTTGTATCAAATGCCTGCGTCGTTGTTGCTGCCAACACGTTCGACGGCGCCCAAGTTGTCGCATCGTTCCAATCGTGTCTAATGTAATGATTCGTTTAGGTTTGTTTGTGTGTCGGTTTGTGCGCGATTGTGTGTTAGTGTACCTGACTGTGCGCCCGCAGAGCCAAGTCAGTGGGTCAGAAGTGGCTTGTGCGCGCCTTGCAATGTTGGCGTGTGCGTCTTTTTGCTTGTCGGAATTGTTATGGGGACAATACGTTTGGGTGTGTATGTGTGTGTGTGTGTGTATGTGACTTCATTTGTTAGGTTTTTGTCGATGTTAGATATGTGCGGACTCTTAGTAGCATCACAGAAAGTTAAAAGCAACTCAACAGCTGTTAATTAAGTGTTCAAGAGAAACAAATTCGAAGTCCATTTCCTTCCACGATATTGCGTTGTATGAGAGTAGAAGAACTCTGTGTTAGTTTTGGCCAAAAACACAAAGACATAGTTTCAATAGAAGCATAGCGTACCTCCACTTAACTTTCCTTGAAACAATTAACTTAAAGTATTACACCGTGCGAAAAAAATTAAAAAAATTTTTCACACCGGAAAAAATCCATATGGGCGTGAAACTAGAGACCAAATATAGTAATACTGCATACTCAGTTTTTCATTTCTATATCCTTCGTTCTTTTAAAAGGACTTCAAAATTTTGAAGGAGATAAAAAATAAAAAAAAAATATAAAAAATAGTTAACCTCGTTAGAATATGGCGATATGTACATATATCAAATGAAAGAGGAAAAGCTCAAAATTTAAATAAAATTAATTTTTTATCTGTTTGTAATAAAAAGGAAATGAAAAAGGTCCTTTGAAAATTGTAATCCCTTTATATCCCTGAAAATTTACATAGAATTTTCTTGAAAAGTAAGTATGTTAAAACCCAAAATCTCCTTGATCACGTATCAAAATTTCATTACTCTAACTTTATCAGTTCGAAAGTTATTAAAAAAAGACGGAAGCTGCAATTCTAATGAAGTACAAAAATTCTAATTTATTTGAGTATCAGTATTCATCATGAATGATGAAGCGACATATGGATTTTTCCCGGTGTGAAAAATGCTGTCGCACGGTGTTATACAGGGTGGCGCAAAAGTTGTCATCAAGTGTTCTTTGGCTCTAATTTGTTTATGATTGAATGAATGAATGAATAAATGATTGAATGAATGAGTGAATGAATGAATGGGTGAATGAATGAATGAATTAGCTGTGACCTATTTCCATATCCTACGACCTACAATCAACCCTGTCGCAATACGTAAATAAAAAGCGCATTAAGTCTTTACAGTGGCGCACACATGATTTCATTTTGGAAGGGGCTTTGCGTACAACTTTTGAGCCGAATACCATTCGAAACCATATTTTGTACCAGCAATTTTTGAGTTTGGGAAGGGAGGGGTTTGAAACCTCCAAACCCCCTGTGTGCGCCAATGAACTTCAGAAAGCTTGGCGATATTGAAACCCTCAGCGTTTCCTACGATTCTTTCATACTGTATTACAAGAACAGATTGGTTTGGGAATAGTTTTGCCTTCGTTTTCATGTATAAAACTCTGCAGAAATGTTTGCTAGGTTAAGTAAGTGGAAAGAGGCTTCAAACTATAAGACAACCGTTTCTATGAAACCCCCCAAGGTTCATAACATCGTCCAAAGTAACCTAAAGTAACCTTGATAAAGTAACCTAATCTTAGAGAAAGCTCCATATGGTCTCTATCCAGCCATTTCAACCTAACCTTACCTATCATAACCGGTCGCGATGGTCCAGCAAGTAGCGCGCTGACTCCGTAGAGGCCCTAGGTTCGATTCCTAGCTCGGGCTGGTGAAACACTCATCTACTTCTATCGCTATCCACATGAAGCAGATGAGAGTTACATGAATCAAACGGTTGGAATTTGTGGTATCACAATGGGCCCACATAGAGGCCTAAGTGTGTCTCATACAGAGGCAGCCACTACAATCTATCTACCTACCTACCTACCTAAGTTTAATCTTCTTGACCAAAACCGAAAGTATGCGGTGGTCGTTCTAGTAAAGGCGGAACATCCACAAAACATGACAGAGCAAACGACGATACTCAAGGTGGCCATTTACTATTGCCATGAATTGAATTCCAGGAAACGAAGCTCTTTCTTCCCCATCTAATTTTAGAAGAAATTATGTTTCCTTTTTACTCAGATACGCCTCAAAATACTTTATTTTCTTGCAATTATTTATTGTCTTCCATTTTCTTTTTACCATCAAATGTTGGGTGCTTCTATCTTTGATTAAATTTAAATCCATATTGGTACTTTATTTCTCCAATTGAAATTTTTTTTTTTAACTTGCATATCCCTCGTATTTTCTTTACCATACAAAAAATGTATGTACTTTATTTATTTAATCGACACAATCTGTTCAGTTTTACTGTCTTAGTTTTTACTTAAAAATAAAAATTTGAGTCCTTCAAACTTCAATGAAACCTAACACATACAGTGTACTTTTCTTTTCATTACTTTTTTTGTTTAAATATGACCAACTTTTGATGCTTTTTTTTCTTCGATCGAAACAATCAACAACAATTTTACGGTCTTAACTTTGACTTTTTGATAAAATGTTTAGTGCTTCTAACTTCAATGGAACTTAAATCCATAATATGAAATTTTATGCTTATAATTTATTTTTATGACTAAATTTTGGTACCTTAACTCTTTGATCTTAAAATAAAATAAAAATTTGTCTTTAAAATTAAAATTTTTAGTTCTTCACACTTGAATGGAACCTAACTAAATTCATAAGTGAGCTTTTATTTTCATTGATTTCTTTGTTAAAAACAAAATTTTGGTGCTTTTGTTCTTTGATCGACACAGTCTGTGGCTGAATCTGGGATTTCAAAGTTTTAATTTTCATTTAACCCTGCTGTTAGGTTAGAAAAGGGACCATTTGGTCCATACTGCAATTTTCGTACAAAACAATAATTTATTTAAATTTTTTGTATTTATTTTGGTTCATTCATTCTTTACTCAACATAACTGATGTAAAAAATAGTTAATAGTTAAATAGTTAGTCAAAAGTTACAAAGGAAACAAGCCAAAAATTGGACCAAATGGGCTTAACCTAACAGCAGGGTTAACCCTTTCAGTCACAATGTCCAATATATTGGACTACAGCCCATACAATTCATACAGAACGGGTTTATTTCCATGTCGGAAAGGGTTAACTATACAAGTTTGAGTCCTTAAAACTTTGATGTAACTAATATCAATAATATGAACTTTAACTTTATAATATCTTTTTTAGGACACAAATTTGGTGTTTCAATTCTTTGATGGACACAATCTTTGCAATTTTTGATTTTACATTAAAAGTTGGAGTCTTACCTTCGTTGGATCTTGAATTTATAAAATGAACTTTTTATGTTTATAATTTATTGTTAATGGAAAAATTTTGGCAATTCAAGTCTTTGATTGATACAATGTATGGACTTTCTTCTTTATTTCTATTTTCGTTCTTTTTTTCTGAATTTTGTCTTAACAAATAAAATATTGTGTTCTTCTACCTTCGATCCATCAATTTCACTAACTTTACGGTATATTTGTCATCATATCTCTTCGATGAAATTTTGATAGCTTCATTGTTTATGTAACAGTTTTGGTGCTTTACTTTTCTATCTTTGCATTCTTTGGACAAGTTTTTACTTCTTAAAACTTTAGCTAATATTCCCACAAATATTCAATTTTGTGGCTTTGCGCTACGCCGGAAAATAGTCGAGAGTCAGCAATTTTATCACTGGGCAGTTTACAGCTAAACACCTGCATGGGATACATAATTACTTGCATACAAAAGTGCATATGTGTGTATGTAATTGCATAAAAAAACACACACACACACAGAGTAAGCTGCCAGCGAAAATCGCCTTGCATGTATGTATGATAGATAAATATTTGACAGCCGGCAGCACGCAGCAAAAATTTGAATTATTGCAATTTGACCATTTCACACACACACACACACACCGGCAAATTTGTTAGCGACAGCCAGCCAAGCAAATATTCATCCCGAGGAGTCTGTCAATAGTAATTTTCGCTGTCATATCCGACAACACACACACACACACACACTCAAACAAACATTCAATTCGATTCAATATCGGGAATTCTTGCATTCGCCAATGGACTATGCGATGCTGTGCTCGTTCTTGTTGTTGTTGATTTGGAATTTGCCGTTTTTAGTTGTGGCATTGCAATTGCCGGAACGAGTGTGTGTCTGTGTGTGTGTCTGTGTGTGTGTGTGCATCTCGTCTGCATTGCATACGGATTCACCTCTAAGGCTTCTCAATTAATAACACCCGAACGCATGCGACATCAAGTGACAATTTAATGACAAGCAATTTGACAGTTACAGAGTTCAAGCGTACAAGCCCGAGTGCTGGGCGCTGGGTGCTGGGTGCCGGCATTGCCAGCGGTCTTCCATGTACGAGTGCAATTGCACGTGTGTGTGTGTGTATGAGTGTGTTTGTGTTTGTGGCGAATTTACGTATGTCGTTCTGAACGTAATTCCATTATTTTCATAGTTGTTCTTGGCACTCACACACACAATCACACAGACGCCCAATGACTACTGTGCCATGCTACACCAGCCACACCAAACCATACATTCATGTTCTAAACTTATTATTTTCAACGTCGTCATAATCATCATCGGCAAACGCTATCGACAACATCATAATCAACAACAACAACAACAACGACAATACTGACGGCAGCGACCGCGGCATTGGCAGTCGTCATCATTATTGAAAGCATCGGTTTTGCTTTATTTCCATTTGTTGTATTTGTTATTTTCATTTTTTTCTTTTTGTTTTGTTGCTTTTTTCCACAATACATGTTTTTCTCTTTTTACTATTGTTGTTGTTGTTGTTGTATCTGCTTCTGTTATATATGTATGTTTTTTTTCCTTACCCGATTCTGCTATTTTTGTAATTTGACTTTTGAAGTTTCTGATTTCCACTGATTTCATACTTCAAGTGCGTTTTGTGGTAAATGCAAAAATACAATAACAAAAATAACAACAATCAATGCTAGAACAATCCATATCTGTTTGTTGCTATTGTTGTTGTCTTTATGCTTTTTCCATATGATACATTTCTGCTTTCGATTTTTGTTGTTGTTATACTTATTCATATTCTTGTTGTTGTTATTATTGTTGTTGCCATTGTAGCCCCACAAATTGCATGAATTTATTGTGGCACGCACACTGGAGCGGGACCACTGCCAGCGCTGACGTCTGAAGCTGACGCTTGACGTCTTTCGGCATCGGGTCGGCATTGTCATTGCTCTTCGCTCAGTGCTGTTCCGATTGTTATTTTTTGTTGTTGTTGTTGCTATTTTATTAATTTCGCTTTGATTTTTTTCGATGCTGAAAACATTGCTGCATTACATTCACACATGAATGAAGAAGCATTCACCACTGCCAGCGGTACAGTGAGGACGCGATGAAGCGAACTTATGGCTACGCGCGATTTTGGCGCTTCAGCTCAGTTGTGAGTACATAAATGATGGAAGAGGGATAATTATTTAGTATTTTTTTATCGAGAAGGAAAGCATCGAAAGCCTAAAGAGTGCGGGACTTTAAATCGTTCAACTCTCCTCTTGTTCAAACCCCCCTGGGTCACCGATAGGTATTGCGTCAGGAGGCCTTCAGGTGCATTTCTCTTCAATCATTCGTACAACAGCATTTCTGCAACAGAGTAACGACCGTATATTTCTGTAAGAGGACGACATACTGATCATTTTTGCCGAACAAAGTAATACATAGTCCAGCACGTCTGAGTTTTTTGTAATTTGCACATAAAGGTTAAAGGGTCCCTATAGACTTTTACACGGAAAGTATAAAAACTTGAAGAGCTAGAGCTTTGCTGTCTAAGACAAAGTTGTTTGCATTAAAAGTGTGAATATTTTTTGTGTACACATGAACCCCCTCCCTCTTTCATAACCTCCCTTTTTCATGTTTTTCAGAAAAATTTTTCATAAAAAGCTTGTATTGAGTAAAATATTGAAAAAAATACCATATTGTCTTTTGGGAAAATATTCTTCATTAAAAAATAGGGGGGGTCTTCAAACACCAAAACTTTCTCAAAAGTTCCCCCAAAAAAATAAAAATCCTTAAACACGAAACCTTAATTTAAGACTTTTTTATAAATTGCTAGCTCTGCTTCAGATGTTGAGAAAAATGTTGAATATTAAAAAAATAAATATTTTCCTTTGAAAAATAGTTCAGGTGGTCTCCAAACAAGAAGTCCCCTCTTAATAAAATGAACAATTTTTATGATTTCAATGTATATGGTCGTTACTCTGTTGCACAGAAAAAGTTTAAAATTGTTGTACTGTGTTATTTTCTGTGTGGCTGTATGGGTTTTGTCAGCATAGGGAATATAAAATTCATATCAAGATGTTTACTTTACTATGTATATGAATCGACAGTCCCTTGGGACTCTAAGACGTATAGATCGGTAATCTAATTTCTTATGACCAATTGACCGTTCATCTTATCCAATGATATCTGCTGAAGCTACCGAAATGAAGAGGAATTAGAAATAGTACAATTCTTTCTCTCCCAGTAGGACCAAGTCGACATACACCGAGTCCGCATCAAAGAATCAAGATTCTAGCTAAGTATATACAATACAACTGCCAGAGTTGCTAACTACAATCAATCAATCAATCTCGAAGTGATTCAAAGCTGTAGATCAAAGTAATATCTATGACTGTACTTTGAATAGAAGTCCCTTTTTCTGTCTCACCTATTATTACAGATTTAGATGAAGTTATAGCTCTAAATGGACTATCACTATTTGCTGAGAAAGAAACAAGTTGCCTCTACTTGAAGTCTGGTCACACCACTCGAATCAATCCAGTTAAGTCCAGTCAAGTCAAGTCAAGTCAAGTCAAGTCCGGTCTCGTCAAGTCCAGTCTAGTCAAGTCAAGTCAAGTCAAATCAAGCCAAGTCAAGTCAAGTCAAGTCAAGTCAAGTCAAGTCAAGTCAAGTCAAGTCAAGTCAAGTCAAGTCAAGTCAAGTCAAGTCAGATCAAATCAAATCAAGCCAAGTCAAGTCAAGTCAAGTCAAGTCAAGTCAAGTCAAATCAAGTCAAGTCAAGTCAAGTCAAGTCAAGTCAAGTCAAGTCAAGTCAAGTCAAGTCAAATCAAGTCAAGTCAAGTCAAGTCAAGTCAAGTCAAGTCAGATCAAATCAAGCCAAGTCAAGTCAAGTCAAGTCAAATCAAGTCAAGTCAAGTCAAGTCAAGTCAAGTCAAATCAAATTAAGCCAAGTCAAGTCAAGTCAAATCAAGCCAAGCAAAGTCAAGTCAAGTCAAGTCAAGTCAAGTCAAGTCAAGTCCAGTCTAGTCAAGTCAAGTCAAATCAAGCCAAGTCAAGTCAAGTCAAATCAAATTAAGTCAAGTAAAGTCAAATCAAATTAAGCCAAGTCCAGTCTAGTCAAGTCAAGTCAAATCAAGCCAAGTCAAGTCAAGTCAAGTCAAATCAAGTCAAGTCAAGTCAAGTCAAGTCAAGTCAAGTCAAGTCAAGTCAAGTCAGATCAAATCAAGCCAAGTCAAGTCAAGTCAAATCAAGTCAAGTCAAGACAACTCAAATCAAATTAAGCCAAGTCAAGTCAAGTCAAATCAAGCCAAGCAAAGTCAAGTCAAGTCAAGTCAAGTCAAGTCAAGTCAAGTCAAGTTTACGTATAGTCAAGTCAAATCAAGTCAAGTCAAGTCAAGTCTAGTACAGCCTACTCTAGTCTATCCACACCTATTGTCTTATGGTAAAACTCTCCCCTTAACACTAACTGATCCCAACTCAATTAATCTCAACATATTCTTTATATTCGAACTCACACAAACGTGACTTTACTGTAGACATATCTGTATGTAAATATATCAGTAATCAAATAAATATACATGTGTGTGTGCGTTCTTCTTGAAGATACGCTCGCTCGCAGCTGCGAATTTCATAATTTTTCTTAATGCTATTATTGAATTTCGTTTTCTTCACATCTTTTTCTCACATTTCGTGCTGAATTTTGCCACCGCCGCTGCCGTTTTAGCTCTGAAAGCTGCAGCCTAGGTATGGCTGCCCTTTCCATATGCTCGCCACACCAACACACACACACACACACACACACACACCCGTCCGCAGCAGCACATATTTCAACTGCGCGAATGATCTGCTTAATTTCTGCCACATACCAACGCGCCACCAGCAGCCACTCCGCCCCGTCTTCTATTTGCGTATTGGCGTTCGCTGCATTTGCATGTCGGCGGCGCTGCGTCGCCTCGTCTTAGATGCATTTACGGACCGACTTGGCGGGGACCTTAAACTTGTGCGTTCTCATTTTTCATGCGTCGGCATCGACATCGACATCGCCATCGCCATCGAAGATGCGTTGCGTCGTCTTCGATTTGCATTGCGCCATGACAGCGATGAGGCTTCATTGGCTTTTTGCGCATTCGTGGCACCTCAACAAAAATACAAAAACAAAAACCAAAAAACATTTGCTCTGCATTTTGCCGCATTGACGTTTCCATGCGTCTTTTTGCCATTTTTAGCTTCATTATTAAAAATAAATTTTTCGATTTTATTTTGCATTGATGTGTGGAAATTTTCCAATACTTATTGCGAGTGCCGGTGCCCGTTAACGTACGAGTTCATATTTATGACTATATCTTGTATGCTATATATGGATGTATGTATGTAGATATGTATGTGAGTGTATACATACGTGTAATTAAAGTACGTGCTGTGTCTCAAGCTTCAGTGCAATCAAATTGCATTTAGCAATGTGTGGTGTGTGTGTGTGTGTGTGCGAGGATATGTGGAAAAACTCATATTTGGAAACGATTTGGAATTATTTTGTTTAGAGCATTGAACCACGAATTAGAGGCTCATGGGTTTCAATCTCGACTTGAGTCGTTTCCTAATTATTATGCAACATATTTTTATCATTTCTGTTATGTATGGCGAAAAGAAATATATCCGATTATTTGAAAGAACAGCCAAACAATAGGTTAGGTAAGGTTAGGTTAGGTTAAATAAGACAGGCAACTTGCTGATTTCTCAGCTCGAAGGCTTTAAAAGCGCATTGTCATCCTGTATTTGGAGTTGGCTGAAACCAACCTGAGCGTCGATCGCACCTGGTGAAAGTGTTGCCAGAGTAGGAGATTTCCTTTTAGATTTTGGAGATTCTTTTTATATTCTACTAGCTGACCCGGCGAACTTCGTCCCGCACGACATTTGTTGTTTTTTTATAATGAAATACGCGAGATGGCGAATCAAGGGCGATGGGGCAAATGGCAAATTGACGACGAAAACCAACTAAAGGAAGAGGAGGGAGCTACTGATTAACGCAATCGAGGCCCTTAAATAAGCAATGTTGCTGCTAAGTTTCAATGGATAAAGCAATGGATAGCGCTTGAACCATATTTAAGTTATATTGGCAGGGCCATGGCCCTTTTTCAATATCCGCACAATGCCCTCTGTCGAAGGAGAAAATGGTAGGTTCGTACTAAGTGTCATTGCTGAGCGACTTATAGTTCAGCGAAATATTTGGGTAACAACAAATGTTCCACGCCCCTTGTCCAACGCTTATAAAAACTTACCAGTAGAATGACCCATCTATGGGACGACGGGGCACTAAATTTCAGTGTTGTACGACTTACAACGTCAAAGATATTCTCTATTAAAAGTTCTGCTTGTATGGGCAGTGCCACGCCCCCTTGTTCAATACCCTCTGTCGAAAGATATGAATAAATGGTAGGTTCGTACTTAATTTCATTGCTGTGCGACCTATAGTTCAGCAGAATATTTGCATCACAAAAATTGTGCCATGCCTCTTGTCCAACGCCCACCAAATCTTACCAGTAGAATAACTCATCTATGGGACGACGGGGTACTAAATTTCAGTGTTGTACGACTACCAATTTCAAAGATATTCTATATTAAAGATTTGGCTTGTATGGGCGGTACCACGCCCCCTTGTTCAATACCCGCACCATTCCCTTTGTCGAAAGATATGAATAAATGGTAGGTTCGTACTTAATATCATTGCTGTGCGACTTATAGTTCAGCGAAATATTTGGGTCACAACAAATGTGCCACGCCCCTTGTCCAACGCCCATAAAATCTTACCAGTAGAATGACTCGTCTATGGGTCGACGCTATACCAAATTTCAATGCTGTGCGCCTTACAATTTGAAAGATATTCGATATTAAAGATTTGGCTTGTATGGGTGGTACCACGCCCCCTTGTTCAATACCCGCACCATTTCCTTTGTCGAAAGATATAAATAAATGGTAGGTTCGTACTTAGTTTCATTGCTGTGCGACTTATAGTTCAGCGAAATATTTGGGTCACAAAAAATGTGCCACGCCCCTTGTCCAACGCCTATCAAAATTTAACAGTAGAATGACACTTCTATGGGAGGATGTCAAACCAAATTTCAATGCTGTGCGACTTACAATTCCGAAGCTATTCCATATAAAAGATTTTATTTGTATGGGCGGAGCCACGCCCTCTTGTTAAATACCCGCCCCATTCCCTCTGTCGAAAGATATGACTAAATGGTAGGTTCGTACCAAGTTTCATTGCTGTGCGACTTACAGTTCTGCTGAAATGTTGGGTCATAAAAAATGTGCCACGCCCCTTGTTTAACGCCCATCAAAATTTAACAGTAGAATGACACATCTATGAAACGACGGTGCACTAAATTTCAATGCTGTGCGACTTACAATGCCGAAGCTATTCTATTTAAAAGATTTGAGTTGTATGGGCGGTGCCACACCCCTTTGTTCAATACCCATCCCATTCCCTCTATTGAAGGATATGATCAAATAGAAAGTTTGTACCAAATTTAATTGATGTGTGACTTATGGTTCCAAAGTAATTGTCTAAAAATGTATTCTTGTGGTGCCACGCCCCGTTTTCCCGACTTTTTTTTTTATAAACCTTCTCGTAACAATTTCGAACAAACCTGCCGAAGGAAGTATCCAAGTTGGTCCAGTCTTTTTCAAGATATAAGGACACATAGGGACTTTGCGACTTTGCTTTATATATGTAGTGATATTAATCACATATATATTAATCATATATTAATCATAGTTCATATTTTTACACCAGTTCTTGTCTTTTCTAAAAAGAAATACGTAACTGCAAAATAATCCTGATAAACACATCTGTAATTGAAAAGAAAATCATAACGAAAATTGGAAAAATAATTTTCTTTCATCATTGCAAAAATGCTTAAAATTTCAGAGAAAAATAGTTGGCTGGCAATGCTGTTCGCCGAAAGAAAAAGAAAAAAAGCTCTAAAATTCAACACTCGATTTGAAAAGCTGTTTTCTGTCTGTTTTTTCTTTGTCTTTTGTCTGTTTTGTTTACATTCGGCGAACAGCATTGCCAGCCAACTCTTTTTCTCTGAAATTTTAAGCATTTTTGCAATGATGAAAAAAAATATTTTTCCAATATACGGACAACCAAAGGAATCATTCGTCGACCTATACAGAAACTCGCTATTTTGCCTTCTTGAAAGAGACCTTTCCATGGGGGCGGGATGTTCGGTCACCGAATGCACGATAACGTTTGAAATGTAAATTGCTATAGACACACCCTAACGTTTGAATGTAATTTGCTATACATACACTCTAATGTTTGTTCCTTATAATGTTTACCTCTAAATTTATCAGTGTTTCTCTACTATATTATGCATGTTTTATACATATAAACCTTCCTCTTGAATCACTCTATCCATTAAAAAAAACCGCTTAAGAAACCGTTGCGTAGTTTTAAAGATTTAAGCATACATAGGGACAGACAGCGGCAGCGACTTTGCTTTATACTATGTAATGATTAAAGAATTGTTTAGGAAAAAGTTTAGGAGATTTTGATGGTGATACATTTGACATTATTAGTGGCACTGAAGCCTTGAATAGCTTGAAAGCTTAAGTGTCTAATTTAATTTAATTAAATTTTATGCTTCAAAATGTATAATTTATGCAATGAATGCAGGTGGTCTACAAAAGCGAATTTCATACGGATGTCATTTTTTATTTTTCTTTGTGTTAAGGGGGTAGTCAGGTAGATTTTTTAAAAAAAATCGAAAATTTTTTTTTTACAGTTTTGGTCTATATAAAACCCTTAGGAATGATGTAGAAACCTTCCTTTACCTCGGATAGTATCCGAAAGCGATTGAAAATGAGATTAGCTGTAAGGGCTCGCGCGCTCGAATCTCACACCTGGCGCGTGAAGTAGATGCTGTTGTTATTGAGCTGGCTGACACGATTACGGCCGATCTACTGCACCGATTTGCTTAAACTTTTTTTATATTTTCAGAAAACGTTTAGCTATCGCGTGAACTACGATCATTATTGTTCATTTCTATGTAACAACGTTATGACACAATTATTAACAAAAAACAAGCAAAAAAAGAGGAAAAAACTTTACAATTGCACTAAATGTTTATTTATTAATATTTTTCTACAGTTATAGTTCAAACGAGCGCCATTCATTTGTACTTCAAAATGAAATTTGTTTGGTATGTTTCAGATCATCCAAAATGGAGAAATCGTGTCAGCCAGATTTCAAAATGACGTCTTCCGGTCGCCCATATCTCCCCCGGATATAAACGAAAATTTATAACAAAAATGTTGTTCAGTACTCAAAACTATGTATGTACAATAACATATAAAAAAATTTTTAATGTGGAATAAAAATTTGTATGAAAAAACAATTACTTAAAAACATGGTCGATTCTACCTGACTACCCCCTTAAATTGTTGTTAATTTATTCTGAAGCTGAAAAAATAGAAAAGGCTGAAATAAAAGAAAAACAAAATCTATATTTTGAGAAGTTTATTTTCTAAGTTTTAAATGACAAAAATCATTAAACAAAAAATTGTTAAGAAATTTTTTCATTTTTTGGAAGAGCTTTTTTTAAGATTTAGAAAACAGTCATTTCAGGCCCAAACCATTCACAAGTTGTCTAACGTTCGGCCCCCTAAATAGCGGTGACGTATGCTATGAAGCTCAGGACAGTTCTATATATAGGGTGTTTTTTTTAGAGGTATAGAACTTCGAATTGAAATAAAACACAAGAAAATCGTTTTAATGTCCATCAATTTGGCTTTATTGGAAGGATAATTTTATGCCATTAATGTTTAAATATGATTTCGGGCATGTGGTCGCCACGGCTGGCTCGAATAAAGCCAATTCTACAGGTCCAATTTTCAACCACTTTTTCGAGCATTTGGGGCCGTATGTCGGCAATAACGCCACGAATGTTGGCTTCCAAGTCCCCTAACGTTTCTGGTTTGTTGGCGTAGACGAGCGACTTCACATATCCCCAAAGAAAATAATCCAATGGTGTCAAATCACACGATCTTGGTGGCCAATTGACAGGTCCATTCCGCGAAATTATGCGCTCATCGAATGTTTCCTTCAATAAATCGATTGTGACGTGCGCTGTGTGGCATGTAGCGCCGTCTTGTTGGAACCACAACTCATCCACATTCATGCCATCCAATTCGGGAACAAAATAGTCGGTTATCATGGCTCTATACCGGTCTCCATTAACGGTAACTGACTCTCCAGCATTATTTCGGGAGAAGTATGGCCCAATGACTTCACCAGCCCATAGAGCACACCAAACAGTCAGTTTTTGTAGATGTAATGGCGTCTCAAGGGTCTCATGTGGATTCTCTTCACTCCAAATGCGGCAATTTTGCTTGTTGACGTAGCCATTCAACCAAAAATGAGCCTCATCACTGAACAAAATTTTGCGATAAAAATCAGCATCGAGATCAATCTCATTTTCGGCCCATACACCAAAATCACGACGCATTGCATGGTCTCGCGGCTTTAATTCTTGCACAAGCTGGATCTTGTAAGGTCGCAAGCCAAGATCTTTGCGCAAAATCTTCCATAAAGTTGATGGACAAAGCTCCAATTGCTGTGCACGGTGGCGAATCGATTCATTCGGGTCCTCTTCAACATTTTGCTCTACAGCGGCAATTGTTTCTTCGGTGCGCACTGTTCGACGTCTCTGCGGATGGGTATTATCACATAGAGTAAACGTAGTGCGAAAACGACCCATGGTTAACCGAATTAATTGCTCTGATGGACGATTATGTCGACCATAAAATGGACGGAGCTTGCGGTAAACTTCGCGAACTGAACCATTATTTTCGAAATAAATTTGCACGATTTGCAAGCGTTGTTCTTTTGTCAACCTGTTCATGAGAGTTGCCAGATTTGACCACAAAATGCCAGTTTTATCTCTATTCGAAAAACAAACCTCTAAAAAAAACACCCTATATATACTACTATACGTCCCCCTCATCCTCGCAACTATGACAGAATTTTCAGTGAGCCCAGCCAAGTCTTTATGCAAAACTAACTAAACAGCTGACAGTAAAAAGACAGCACTTTTTCATAGGCAAAGGAAAATATCCTTTAACCCTAATTCCCAAAATTTAAAAAGTAACGTAAACCCAGAAGTGAGACTGTGAGGCTAAATTCGAGCTAAATTACTGAAAACATTTGCTTGAAAGAGAACAAAAACTGTCTAAAATGTTAAATTTATAAATGCATTATAATTCTAATATTCCATTAGAGGATTACATAAAATAATGGAATCGAAAATCTTTTGGATTTATCATCATTTGAAATCTTTAGTGACACTGTGAGGCTCACTTCTGGGAATTAGGTTTAAAAGACTGACGTGCTGTAGTGCTTTGGGCCGCTAGTCTGAGTTGAAGACTTCACGCAACCAACACCAAAATTATGGAGACAAATTAAATTTTGCTGTTGATCATCTTTAGATCTCTGAGCTACCGGAATTTAATACTGATTTTAAAAATCTTCTCTGATGGGACTCATTTTCAACTCCCAGGGAATATAAATAAACAAACTTTCCTGATTGATTCACTAGACAGCATTTTATGGCTGAAAAATGATTGACACATTGTGGTCGAGTGAGAGCATTGGGTTGCACTTTTCGGAGCATTCAAGGGAGAATGGCATAGGCACACGGTGGAAGGATATGAAAGCTAGAAGGTAGAGCTTTATTGAAAGATTTAACTTGAGTTGAACTTGTCAAATTCAGGGTTGCTGCAAACAGAGTTGCTACAGTGGGACCATTTCAGAATCGCGCAATACAAACCAGAAACTCCATATCCGTAACATCGAAAGTATGCGCTTCAGTATTTGAGTTAGTGGGAGAGTAATGGAAGATTAGCATCATATTTCGGACCTTCAGTCAGACAGGGTCAAATACGCCAAGTTTCACCTTTGATTCAAGATGTCATCAGTCAGCTTTAAGTAGATAATCTACTGCGTCCTTAAGACATTCGAGTAGCTCGAAATGGGTTTCTGAAGCCCCCAGTTTACCGCCAGTCGTTGAACTGTCGTGGACTTTAGTTAGTGTGGCATGTGGACACCTTAAACTCTGCCGAAAGCGTTGCCGCGCGTTGCACGTTCCGGTGGCATTTGTAGTGCTCCGATTGTGCGGTTGCACAATACGACTTGCGGCAAGTTCGACGCATTCAGTCGCTGACACGGCTGCAATTTTGCGCTGTGCCGTATTTTTCGCTGGCGCGAGCGCAACCATCGACCACGGGACGAACTGCGTCAATGGTGAAATTCGAGACTGCCATTACTCAAAATGTTGACAGTTTATTATTTGCAATTTGTGATTTTTGAACTGCTGCTCGAGTGCTTTTATCATGACACATGCTTTGTGTGACTTGCGGCCCGTCAAGCCCGCCTAACCGCCAAGCCGAGCCGCTGTCCGCACTTCAGTGCTGCGACGCGTCCGTCGGCCCAACGCAAACGGGGCGCGTACACATGTTTTTCGTGAGCGAACGCTTTTAGTTGCCCGCTTGCTGCTGCTGCTGCTGCTGTTGCTTCTTCTTCTGCCTTCTTGTGCCTCTTTGTTTCTTTTACTTTTGGCCATTTGCTTTATTGTTGTTGTGCTGAACGATTTTTTATTGTTATTATTATTATGACTGTGTGTGCGCTGCGTGCCGCTGCCGCTGCTGTTGTTGTTGTTGTTGCTGCTGTCGTTGTCGCGTTCGCTGTTGTTTTCGTTGTTGGCGCGTTGCTTTTTTTGCGTTCGCTGTTTGTTTTCTTTGTTTTTGGCCTTTTCGTACTTTTATTTACGTTTTGTTTGTGTTGTTGTTGTTGGCGCATTTTGTGTGGCTCTTTTTGTGTCATATTCATGCACATTGGGACGGCGTTTTTTGTGCGAGTGTGTGTGTGTGTGAGTGCTTATTGTGGCATTTTCGTGCTTCGCGCATTGTTGTACTTGTTCGATGTTCGTTCGTCCCTAACCTACGACAACCGAAATTGCACTGGGCCAGGTTCATTGACCTTGTCAACGCTTGATGTGGCCATTGTTGTTCGGTTGCGGTTGTTGTTGCTGTTATTGTAGTCGCTGGCTGAATAAACGCAAACTTCGCTTCGTTGTTGCTGTTCGCCATATCGCCGGCCTGCGTTGCTGCATACGAAAAACCGACGAATGCAATGACGCCCTGCGTATGTGTGTGTGTGTGTGTGTGTGCGCGCGTTTTTTGTCTGCGCGCCGTTGCGCTGTGCAAATTTCAGTTGCCGCATATAATGTCTGCAAATTGAAAATGTTCATTTTACACCCAGTTCCATGTGTGTGTGTTCTCTCTATGTGTGTGTGTGTGTGTGTGAGTGCTGTGCGTGCGCGAGTGACCGCTATTGGCTCTGCTGCGCCCGCTTTGTGTATTTTGAATTTCGATTTGACTCATTCGACTCAAAATGACGAAAAAAAATTAAGCAAATTATCGCCACGACAACAACAACAACAACAACAACAGCCACACACTGCACAATTTCGATGCAGCTTTCCCTCAATTGGGTGTCCCTCCATTTCGGCGCTGGCTCGTTGGGGTTAGGGTTTAATGAGCTCAAACATGTGTATGTGTGTGCGCGTGTGAGTGTGTGTTGCTGTCTGTGTTTGTACAAAATTATGTACTCCGTTTATGTAATTTAATTGCATCGCGCTTTGCACATTTTGTTATACTTTTTTTGTTGTTTTTTCCGGTTTTCAGTTTTTTTTTGTTTTGTTTGTGTTCCTTTTGGTTTTGTGGCCTTTGTTGCATTGCAAATATTTGCTCATTAGCAGCAAATTGACAGACGAATATTTATACATATGCACGCGGCACGGCCTCAAATGTTGCCGTATATTTTCAAAGAATGTTTGCATGTATGATATGGGCATATGTATGTAGATGTGTGTGTGTGTGTGTGTGTCTGAATGTCGATGTACAGCTGAGTGTGTGCAACTCTTGAACGAACATACCGAAAGAGCACAACGTGCGCTATCTAATTATACCGAAAAAGCTATGTAAGCCAACTATAACATTTACGACTTTTACAAAAATCAGGATTTTCCCATTTTTTTTTTGTTGAAACACATTTTAGGCGGAGGCTTGTTTTGATGGGCAGCCAATTTTTAAACTCATCAAAAAGCATCCAGAAATTTTGGCACCATTCTTTTGATTACTTAACGCATTTTAGACCGAAGCTCATTGATCTAACCACTAATTTTACTATAAGTATCTTGCTTGCTGGGATGCTGGGCTGCTGCTGGGAAGACGGAGTCAACGATGGGTTAAAAGTTTGTATGGATAAACTGTGAGAAAAATTAGTTTTTTTAAGGGAGGGAAGGAAAATTAATTTGCCTTCAAACTTGATGAAAATGCTTCAAATGAGAAATAATTTGGCACGTGGCTTTCATTTGCTTTAAAATCAAAATCTGACCGGGTCAACAATGTGTTAACAGTTTGTATGGGGAAAGATGATTTAAGTGCCTATTGACTTGAAATATAATAATAATATTTCAAATGATAAACATTTCGACAAGTATTTTTCATCAAAATCTGACGGGGTCAACAAAGGATTAGAGTAGATCAGATAAGGTACGGGAGTCGAACAACAGCTACCTGAGACACTACGTCCACATCGAACAATTGTGTCGCTTTTCATTACTGTAGGAGTTCGTCTCCTCTAATATTGTCTAGAAACTTCTTAATTCTGTTTAGATTGGCTTCAGACAGGTCTCTCGTCTGTATCAATTCAAGCAAGCAAGCAGATACTAGGAAGGGAATAGGAAGGAAGGAACAGATACTTCTGTTCTGATGTGAACTGATGTTTCCTCGTCTTTCATGCGGAATCTGCATAGCTCGCCATGCATGATTCAAGACGCGCTCTATACATATTTAGCAGACAGTGTCCGCTCAGGATCCCCGTCATGTATTTAAGCTCCGTTTTGCTTAGATCCAGTAGGTACTTCGATTTCCTCGTTGTCCCACTGTGTTGGACTATTAATGATTCGCCCGATTTAAGAACTCCTGATTGACACAATGTCTGTAATGAGTCTTGGTAACACCTATGATCGGTTCAGTTCCAAAAGGCGGTCCTACAGCGTCCACCTTTGCCAATCTGTCCGCTTCTTCAATACCCTCGTCCCAGAGTATCGTTTCGTATCGTATCGTATCGTAACTATCCTATCCTTTCTTTTCCGGTTTTCCCTTCATCACTTTTCTTTTCCAACCTTCACTTCCCACTTCCCAACTTCCAACTATCCTTTTCCAACCTCCTACCTATAACTACTTCTTTTCCTTCCTTTTTCTTTATACCTTCATCTTCTCTCCTTTCTATCCCTCCATCTTGCTAACACCTATGATCAGTATAGTTCCAAAAGGCGGTCCTACAGCGTCCACCTTTGCCAATTTGTCCGCTTCTTCAATACCCTCGTCCCAGAGTATCGTATCGTATCGTATCGTACCATATCGTATACTATCCTATCCTATCCTTTCTTTTCTTTCCGGTTTTTCCTTCTTCACTTTCCTTTTCCAACCTTCACTTTCCAACTTCCAACTATCCTTTTCCAACCTCCTACCTACAACTACCTCTTTTCCTTCCTTTCTCTTTATACCTTCCTCTTCTCTCCTTTCTATCCCTCCACCTTGCTAACACCTATGATTAGTTCAGTTCCAAAAGGCGGTCTTACAGCGTCGACCTTTGCCAATCTGTCCGCTTCTTCAATACCCTCGTCCCAGAGTATCGTATCGTATCGTATCGTTTCGTATCGTATCGTATCGTATCGTTTCGTATCGTATCGTATCGTTTCGTTTCGTATCGTATCGTATCGTATCCTTTCTTTCATTTCCTTCCGGTTTCCCCTTCTTCACTATCCTTTTCCAACCTTCACTTTCCAAGTTCTAACTATCCTTTTCCAACCCCCTCCTCTCTAATCCTCTAACCCTCTAACTACCTCTTTTCCTTCCTTTCTCTTCATCCCTTCCTCTTCGCTCCTCTTCTATTCCTCCATCTTCTTCCTCTCCTTGTTTCCTTTCCTTCTAGTCTTTTCTCCTTTTCTTCCACTATCTATGATGTACCAACCACCTTTGACTCAAGCACCTTCCGCCTCCTACACATATCTTACAAACCAATGAACTGCAAATAGGACATGTTTGAATGCCTTTGCGTCGAGCTAATGAATTCCTATTTTCGTCCATGCCCGACATGTCCAACAACAGCTCAACTCCAACAACATTCGCCTTGTTCGTTTTATTTCGACTCATTTCCCACTTGATTGGCGCAAGTGGCTGGGGGCAACTTTTACGGCGCTGCCAACCACTGCGCTTATTTGACTATCTATGCCACATTTTGAGTGAACGTGATGATGACGTCAAGTGACAACTGCCGTCCGTCACCGCCACTGGCGTCCTGCAACGCGCCAACATTTCGAGGAACTTTTGAAATTCCATACAGCACAGCGAAGCGCAGCGCAGCAGCTTAACGACGACTCGCCAGACATTATTGTCACACACTTCACTCACATCTCAAGTGACATTGAAAAGCCACGTACTCGTGAAACATTTCCCTTACACGAAAACTGCACACACACTCACCAACACACTCGCGCGCACACAAAAAAGCGCACAAAAACGAATAGAAAAGCCAGAAAAATCGCTGCACGGGGAGAAAAGTGAGGGCTGACTGCAAGACGAACGCCGCCAGCCAGACAGACAACATGCTAATGTCAGGCAGGAAGCCCGCCAGAACCTAAAGGAAAAGTTCACTTGAAGTCCTTCATTAGGGAAACGCGCTGCCGCCGAAAGAGAGCGAAAGAGTGGGAGTGAGGTGTGAACATGTTTCTAGCTGAAAATTTTTGTGTAATCATATACTTTGCTTTCCACATGCACTTTTCGGCTTGACAGGCGCAGCATTTTAAGCCGCCGCCGTCGTCGCCCAGCTCGACTCAAACCAACGAATGCGGCACACAACCCAAGGCGGCAGTGGCAGCAGCTGCGGCTGCGGAATGTGCCACAAAATGTGGAGTAGTTGTGGGAGTTTGTAGGAGAAAAACCAAAACAAAAAAGACAGAAATCACGTGGAAAACGTCAAATGAGTGAAGCTTTTGTGCTGGCATGCAAAAAATGTACATTTTTTATTTTTGTTTGCACCGAAATGCTGACAAGTGTCGCCGCAGGGAGTGAAATGGCTGAAATGCAAAGCAGAAGCGTGAAACAGCAGTTGAAACAACGGTTTTGGTGTTTCGATGTGTTTCGAACCAAAGCGCCGGAGCTACTAAACATTTATACAAATGACTGACAAACTTACGACTGATGAATGGTTGACAGGATGACCAATTTTTTAAATCAAACTAGGCAAAATTTTTTGGAGGAAGAAAACTTAACCCTTTCCGGTCAATTTCCGCATTTCTTGAGATACAAATTTTTCCTTCAAAATATTGACTCTCATTGAACATTTTAGCAATAAAATACAACAAAATATATAAAAAATTATTTAGGTTGACAATTACAGCTCAATAATTTGTGTACGATATATCGTACAATGGTCCGCAAAGGAGTAAAAATGCATGAAATTTTGGTTCCGTTTTTTTAAGTTTTATGAACAATTCATTGATTTTTTATAGAAAACATAAATTATAACAACAAAAAATTAAAACGTGATTTAATTTTGATCGAAACGTATATAAATTATATATATAAACAATTTATTCATATCTATTCGGCCTTATATAACCGTTGCTGTTGTTGCAAAGCACTTTTCCCTACAATAAAACATAAAATGAATTAAAATTCGGACAGTTTTACAGAAAGATACTGAATATAGCCGATTCCTTTTATCGTAGTGGGAGTGGCAAGTACGCAGGTCTAACCTCACAAAACCCGTGTCTGCCCAGTAAAACAGAAACTTGTCTAGTAATTCTTACTTTTAATCGAAAATTGAGGAATAGTCACATTTTATTAGTCATGGGGTTTACAGATGGGCGTGGCAGGCAAGCAAACGCAAAAAATCTGTTACCAAACCCATAACTTCAAAAAATGCAAACATAACCTGCAACCTTTGCTTTCAATTTGTACGATATATCAAAGCTTTGCAATCTTTGTGGTCATTTGTACGATATATCGTACAATTTTTTTAAAGGCTCGGGAAAAATATTTAGACGCAAAAAATGTTTAATTTAGTTAGTTTTATAAATCAACTGAGATTCAAACTTTGAAATTGTTAAGCTTTTTGCTACCAAAAAGTTTTATATATTTAAAATTCTTCCGCAGAAAACGCACTCATACTGTGTAGTCTATGTGTAGTCTAGTCTGTAGTCTAATCTAGGCTATTATGATTTATATTTTTAAACAGAATGATACAACACAGCCTTCTTAATGAAAATTAAAAAGCTGTTCCATAAAAAGTGCGTTCGCTGTCACATAAATAATCTTCGAAAAAATTGTACGCTGTATCGTACAAATTTCCGGAAGGGGTTAATTATGTGTGGTACAGTTATTTCGTTTCTTGTTTTTATCAACTTATTTGAATACGTATCAAAAATCAATTTTTTTAAATAAGATTATTTTCTAACATTCTTTTCGAAACTTTTTCCTGAAGATTCGCAGAATTGAGGAATACAAATGTTGTACATATAAAGTTAGACAACTGCACAGTTGAGTGATTGTGAAGAGTTCCCGTAACTAACCTATGCCACTTGGAAATTTGTAAAGCACATGTCACCAGCAAAAACCACAAAAATAAAGCACACATAACCAAAAAATAAAACCCACAAAAAAAAAACAATGCTAAGCCAACCACAAAGGTGGATACTCCCCTAAGACGCGACCGTCAGCGGACGGTCGGTCGGTCGAGTTGGCATAGACGGAGACAATTGAAGAAGGTGCAACGACCGAGCGTCACAGCACCACGGCGACACACAAGACACGCTCCTTGATATCAAATGCCAAAAAAGTACAATACAACAAAAATTCAAATGCAAATACAACAATTAAAACAACCACACCGCAGTGAGAAGGAAAAATGTAAAAATAATAACAACAACATCAACAGCGACATGACACATAAGCACAAAACAAGAGCAAGTCAGAGAATAAAGAAGAAGAAGAAGTGGAAGTAGAAGAAGAAGAAGAAGAAGCATTGTTCCAGCGAATGCCACAATAATTTGCACGTTAGGGCCTTTTTCTCGTTTCGAGCAGCGCAGCGTCTTCTTTTTCGGCCAAGTCCCCCAAGCACACACACACACTCGCACACATACAAACATACGCAGCTACTTGGCCGCGGCTTCGCTCCTGGTTTTTGTTAAATTTCGCATGCATGTTTACTGTGTGTTTACTTTAGCATTAAAACGATGTCAAAGGAATTAATTCCCAATTCATCAAGTTTCGGTCTGTTGTGTGCTTAGTGCAAAACAAAAACAAAAACCAAAACCCGAACACAACAAAACACTAAAAGCAGCCGCGCACAATATGCAGAAAAAAGGAGGCCGACAAAAAGTGCCATAATGCCATAGGCCGTCAAACGGGGCGGCGGCAAGTTGAAGAGGAGAAACAAGAAGACGAGGAAGAAGAACAAGAAGAAGAATCGAGCATAATGAGCGGCCTCTCATGTGTAGAGTGTTGTCGCCTCCTGCGCTGCGGCTGCAGCTGCGTCGCACAAACTGAGCCGCATCGGGCTGCACCGCATTGAACTGAACTGAACTGAACCTGAACCTACCTTAATGACGGCAGGAAGCCCCAAAGTCGTCGGCGCGTCGGTTTAGACTTTTGAGTTTTGTGCTCGTCTTGTTGCTGCTCGTATTTGTACTCTTTTTTTATGCAAAAGCTTCTCAAATTACCAACAGATATGCCTGGCATGTCACTGTCACCGATGGCTGGCTGAGTTTTCATAGCAGTGCACATGTATGTGTGCGGGTGTGTGTGTGTGTGTGTGTGTCAAAATGTGCACAATAAATAAAATAAGAAATATTAGTCTTTTCCGTATTAATTGAAATATTATTAAGAATTTTTTATTAAAACACATTTATGATTGATTTGACTAATTAATCAATAAATTACAATTAACGTTGTAATTAATTAATAACTACGTTTATTTTTTGTCTTTTCAAACTCATTTTTGGAGCTTAGGGACTCTACTTGGCTTTTTTTGGTACTGATTTCATCAACCTGATTGTTTCCATCACATTCGAAGTGATGAATGAATGGATGGATGGATTAGAGAGATGAATTTGGATGGATGGGCGGATTTATTGTCTTCTGACACTTCTTCTTGGAGTCCAGGGAATCTATTTAGCTTTTTTTTGGTTTGGATTTCATCAACCTGATTGGTTTCCTCAGACTCGAAGTCATGAATGGATAAATGGATGGATGGATTCGAGAGATGAATTTGGATGGATGGGCGGATTTATTGTCTTCTGACACTTCTTCTTGGAGCTTGGGGAATCAATTTGGCTTTGTTTTGGTATGGATTTCATTAACCTGATTGGTTCCATCACATTCAAAGTGATGAAGGGATGGATGGATTCGAGAGATAATTTTGGATGGGTGGATAGATTTTTGTCTTTTCAAACTTTTCCTTGGAGCTTAGAGGCTCTACTTAGTTTTTTTTTATTGATTTCAATTACCTGATTGGTTCCGTTACATTCGAAGTGATGAATGGATGGATGCATTCAAGAGATGAATTTGGATGAATGGATTTTTTGTCTTTTGAAACTCATTCTTGGAGCTTAGACTTTTTGGTATGTATTTCATTAACCTGTTTGGTTCTATCACATTCGAAGTGATGAATGGATGGATGGATGGATTCGAGAGATGAATTTGGATAGATGGATGGATTTTTTGTCTTTTTGAACTTCTTCTTGGAGCTTAGGGAATCTATTTAGCTTTTTTGTGGTATAGATTTCATTAACCTGATTGGTTTCATCACATTCAAAGTAATGAATGGATGGATGGATGCGAGAGATGAATTTGGATGGATGGATGGATGGATTTTTTGTCTTTTGACACTTCTTCTTAGGGCTCAGGGAATCTATTTAGCTTTTGTTTTTGATATGGATTTCATTAACCTGATTGGTTCCATTACATTCGAAGTGATAAATGGATGGATGGATTCGAGAGATGAATTTGGATGGATGTATGGATTTATTGTCTTTTGACCCTTATTCTTGGAGCTTAGGGACTCTACTTGGCTTTTTTGGTATGGATTTCATTAACCTGATTGTTTCCATCACATTCAAAGTGATGAATGGATGGATGGATTCGGGAGATGATGGATGGATGAATTCATTTGTTTGTCTTTTGCCACTTCTCCTTGGAGCTCAGGGAATCTAGCTTTTTGTTTTGTTCGAATTTCATTAACCTGATTGGTTCCATCGGACTCGAAGTGATGAATGGATGATTGGATTCGAGAGAAGAAAGAAACTAAGCACAAGTCGGAGATGACGGAAAGCGAGTTCAACTGCAGCAACATTTCTCACTGGTGGGTTGAAATTACCCATTTGCCCAACAGTGGCAGAAAAGGTAAAATTCAGCCTCAGAGCCCATTCTAGCTAAAGAATGTGAGGTCTCGTTCCTACGTTCCTACGAATCCGGAACCCTAATGAACGACAAACTGTTGTATTTGTGGGCATAATTCAGCCCGGAATTGTAGAACTTAATTAATTATCATGAAGGTGGTTGAAGGACTCTTGACTGTTACTACAGCCAAAGTTGGATCTGCCTTTCCAACTGCTTTTCACAACAAAGTTCATTCCTTCAAGTATTGCATGCACCTCTACCTGAAACATAGATGCATGCGAGCCTATAGTAAAGTACCGTCAGACCCCATTTGATTCGGCGTAAAGACCACAAAATTCATCAACAATTTTATAGTTGTTAAACATTCAATCAGAAAATCATTTCGAAAAACATTTACATTAAACTTTTTTAAACTAGACAAAAGTATTTAAAAATATGCCATACATATTTTGGATACCCTTCCCTCAGCACTTTGCCCAATTCTGTAGGCAATTGGTAACGCTGAGTTGCCACTCGATGCGGCATTCGAATTGAATTGCGCTGGCAATCGACAATCAATTGTTAAATCATCATTTCCAAACTTTAATTGAGCGCCACACCAATAACTCGTTTAATTGACCATACAAACCCGAGTGCAATAACGGCTCGTACGCACACACCGATACATGCGCACACCCACACACACATCGACACTCGCACACATACAAATGCACCAACTTTGCAAATTGCCTTAAAAATGCGTAACTGGAGTACGAAAATTGCAGCTACGTCAAAAGTTATTTTGTGCCAACAACAACAACAACACCATAACAATAACAATAACACCAACAATTGGCACAACACAGCAACAATTACTCGCGCCCGACGCAACCCAACGAGGCGCATGCAAAGCGCTCCAAATTGGAAAATTCAAACGTAAATGCGCTGACGATTGGCTTAAAAAGTGCGCCAATGCGATGGAGTGCAGCGAGCGTTGGCGGTCGGCGTCGGGATGGGGCAGCGTTTTGGGCTGCACATTGCGGCCGAAGGACCTAGAAGTGCTTACGGCTGCGGCTAAGGAGCTTTCAATGCATGGATGCGTTGTTTGCACTGTCGTTGAGGGGTGGCGGGTGGTGAACTCATTTGGAGTTGAGTGGGGTGAGTGCGGTGAGTGCTGGGCATTTCTGCACTTATGGCCAGCTATTTCATATTTATGGTGCGTAGCTGTACTGGCAGCGGATATCGAATGGCTCAAAGACGAAATGGCGGTCTGGTGCTGGCGGTTTATTGCGTCTACAGTGGGCTGCAGTTATGACTGAGGCGTATAAAAAATGTAAGAGACAGAAGTTAAGAATTAAAGTGTGAATTTGAATTTGTTGAATTGTGAATGACACACAAACGTCACACGTGTTGAGTAACACTTTTCTTCTTCTTGACACTTTAACTAAACAAATTGTAAGACGTGATTGAATTTATCTTTCGGCTGAAATCAACCAGCATAAACAGCAAAAATGTTGTTGCATGAAATGAAAGAACCATCGAGATCATGTTGCCTCGAGGTCCTAAAGAAAGAAGAGGGAAAATCGTTACTTGAGGTAATATTAGATAACACTTTGTCATTTTAATATGAATGGAGCATGTTTTGTCGAGGTACAGACAAATTTATAAAAGGAGATGCTTCGGTCTTCTTCACTATGATCCACAAGTGCCAGCAAAGAATGAAGGAGGAAATCTAGGTAGGTAACTTGTAGTGGCTTCCTCTGTGTGAGACAAACTTAGGCCTCTATATGGGCCTGTTGTGGTACCAAAAAATCCAACCGTTTGAAATGCGTATGCAACACTGTTTTTTCAACATGTGTACAACACACACTTCAAACGGATTGGAGAAGGAGGACCTACAGTTTCTTGTAATTCTCATCTGCTTCATGTGGAAAGCTATAGAAGTACTCGTAGATGAGTGTTTCACCAGAACGAGCTAGGAATCGAACCTAGGGCCTCTGGTATGAGAAGCCAGCGCACTACCCGACGGAAACCTAGCAGGAAAGAGCTGAAAGCGACAATGCAATACAAAGCTGTGGTCTCGATCTTCGTTCATCTTGAGCGTAAGTATGGACTTATCGAAATAATTAACCCTTTCGCTACAGGTTTTTACTGGGAAAAGTTAAAATTTCAATTTTACGTCTTACGCTTCTATGTGGTTATATTAGCAACATTCCATAAGAATTTTTTTTTATTTTTATACTCGGACCCTGTATTTTAGAGTGTTTTTCTATGAGAACAACCACATTGTTGTGGCTGTAATAATTACTTAAACATTAAACTTTTTACGCATAACGAAAATTTGCATATTTCTTCATTTACTTCAGCCAAAATTTAAAAAAAAAATATCTAAATTCAAGGAAATCGTAAAATTAAAAAGTTCTCTAATTTTGTTTGCTTCTTCTTCCTTTACTATGTCAAGATATACCATTAAAGAAACATGTATACTTCTCTTCTTTAAACTTAAATATTCAGTTTATTAATTTCGTATTTTTCCTAAAACTTCAACCTATTCTAAAGACCAACAAAAGAATTTATTCTTGCAACCATAGAGGATGCAGACGTCCACAAAGTAGCATGTTGCCATATGGCAACAAAATAGCGAAAGGGTTAAGTGGAGAAAAATTAACCCACTTGGCTGCAAAAATATGGTGCTCTAGTTTTGGTTCAAAGCTTACTAAGTAGGTCGAAGTGAGGCAATTCAGACGGTTGACAGTTCAATATTTCTTCAGTCAAACATTGTCAACAGATGCCAGTACTCAACCGAAAGCTAGAAGAACCCGCAACGATTGAGTAAAATTTAGCTTGTTGCGCTCTTTGACTGCAGTAACTCGCTGGATCAAATATCTCCTGAATGATAGATGATGATGTAGACGAAACTAAAACCTGAAGGCATGAACGTGGGAATGAAAATCGAATCAATGGTTTCCGTTGGGTCTTTCGAAAGAGCTGGACATAAAGATTACACCGTGCGACAGCATTTTTCACACCGGGAAAATCTATAGGGGCGTGAAACTAAAGACCAACCATACTAATACTGCGTACTCAGTTTTTCATTTCTACATCCTTTATCCTTTTAAAAGGACTTAAAAGTTTTGAAGGGGATCAAAAAAGAAAAAAATTTAAAAATACTTAAGCTCGTTAGAGTATGGCGATATGTATATCAAATCAAAGAGGAAAGGCTCAAGAATATAAATAAAATGGATTTTTTATCTATTTGTAAAAGAAAGGATATGAAAAAGGAATTTTGAAAATTTTAATCCTTTATAATCTTGAAAATTTATATAGAATTTTCTTGAAAAGTAAGTATGTTAAAACCCAAAATCTACTTGATCATGTGTCAAAATTTCATTACTCTAACTTTATTGGTTCGAAAGTTATTTAAAAAAAGACGGAAGCTGCAATTCTAATGAAGTACCAAAAATTCTAATTTATTTGAGAATCAGTATTTTAAATCATAAAAAGATATACATAAAATCAATGAAGCGACTGTCGAATGACCACTAAAGCCTGTCTGTTTGGAAAGGATTTCATTCTTCGAGTCTGCGAGTTGTTCGCAGACAAAATTTTTCAAAATTCTCAGTCGTTTCATTTACTCTCTTAAAACATTTTATTATATCAGAAATGATTCAACGATATATGTCTTAAAAATTTTAATTAATTAATTAATTGAAAAAAAAAATTTGAATGTGTAATGATTTGCCTTACCAAGTCATGTAGCACTTTACCTAAAATTGAACCATTTTTTGAGCGTTTCGCCCAGTGTTTCAACACAAAACCACGCACACTGGTGCGTAGCAAACAAAAGCGAGTCGAAGCGTCTGAAAGGCATTTAACTAACATCTAAAATGAAGACGCATTATGGAAAATTAGATGAACACAAAGAAGCACAAACAGCGAAAGCAGGGCAGAATAACTGAAAGCGTACAAATAAAATGTGCACAGAAAAGGATCGAAGGGCACAAAAGCCGGCAAAAGGCACAAAAGTACAGGACCGAAGACGAAAGCGGCAATGCGAGAATATGTGTGTGTGTGTATGTGTGCGGCACTGGCGCTGCCCCTAATTGAAAATGCGCCAAAACGGAACAAACAACCAAAGTCGAAGTCGGAGTCGGAGTCGAAGCAGCAGCGGCAGCAAGAGGGCAATGACCGACAAACTGACAGTGCAAAATACCAAAAAGGGGCAAATGTACACGCACACATTAACAACAACACCAACACTGCTGCATGCAAAAATTGCATTGGCCGAGCCGAATGTGCAGCGCCGCTAATCACTCACTCAAGTGTGGCAAGTGTCGAATTGGTGCAGTCACAGTGAGGGGGGCCCGGCGGAGGGAGAGCAGCGTAGAAAGCGCACGAGAGGCAGCGAGTGCAGGCGCACAAGCTGAAACGAGAGATAACGACAGCAACAAAACGGGATAAAAAGGACTGCTCACACCGCGGCGAACCGACTAATGCTGCCATTGCATTTTGATCCGTTTTCCAACATTTTCTGCATTTTTTTCACTCAACTCTTTTTTATTTTGCTGTTTTTTCTTTTTTTTCCTATGCAAAATAAACCACTGACCACACGCACTCGCACACCCTCACACACACGCAAATGCGTAGGCACTCACACACAGCCACACACAGACCAGTGCGTTTGTAAGGAGCGCACTTACGCACTTTTCAGCGATTTCTGCTTTGCTTGTTTATCCCATTTTCCCTCATTTTTACCGTTTTGTTGTTTTCTAACTACAAATACAACGAGCCCATTCGATTCGGTCGACTGTGTTTGGCTGTTGGCGGGCAGTCGGACAGGCGGCCGAACGCACTGATGGCCAGCCATCAGCAACGCAATGCATTAGAGTATAAAAGGATATTGATCTGCCCCTGCCTCTGGCCTCACCCCGTCGCGGCCCTAACCTATGCCACTGCAACTGCTTGCTCGCCAAACTGTCTCCCGGCCGCCCCAACCAACGCACACATCCTGCCAAACTGCTTCCATGCTCACAGCGGCGCAAGGAGGCAGCGGAGACGCCTTTGCATGTGTGCGTGTGTGTGTGTGTGTTTGAGCGCATTCCTTGCTGGAACTGGCGGCTGGTACGGGGCAGCCTATTCTGAAAATTATAACACATGCCGTGCTGCGTTGGCTGCCTTTTCGCTGTGGGCCGGTTTACGCATTTTGCGTGCGTTTCGCTGCGTGTCGGCAGTCGTGCACTGGCCGCCATATGTACGCCTAGTTGTGGCGTATCCTTGATGCGTTTATTTTCGTATCTATGCGCTGCCTTTTTTTTAATATTTTCCCCCGAACGCACCGAACTGCCGCACGAACAGACGAGCGGGTTGGTGCATTTGGCCTGTGCGTGCATTTGTGCGTTTACGTTTGTGTGCGTGTGCATTTAATTTGTATCGAAGCGACGACCCCCTTTTGGCTTTTTCCTGCCAATGCTTTCACAAGTTAGTTTTTTTTTATTTGCTTGCATTTTGCTCCCCTCACTTTAATTACGGCGCAAAATTTATGGCTGGTCGTATTTACAGTTTTCAACTCTCCCAATCCGATTGTGAAAAAAATATTTTCTTAATTAAGGAATTTGTACAAATTTGCAAAATAGTTGACAGTACTCTTTGCTACAAGTGCAAAACAAACAATTTGTTACTTTAATTGCGCGTAAAGAAGTTGCGAGGATTCGAGCAATAAACTCAAAATGTTCGCTATAAGTCGGTTTTTTGGGATCACTGTAGATGAGTTAAGTTGGGTATCACTGTGACACATAGAAGCCGTGTGGTTTGTTTCATCTGGTATGTAGTTATTAGATGTTATTTCCTTTACAATTTCTTCTTCTTATTATTGCCTGAGCCGTGAACTTCAGAAAACGAAGTGGAATCAGTCATGTCGGATTGCGTTCAAAGTACAAAAAAGTGCACAAAAATTTAGTTTCGAGTGATAAAAATTAGCGCCACTTGCAATAAATTCATTTTTAATTGATTGATTAAATTTTTTTTAAATATATAAATTTTAGTTCAGCGGGTAGCGCACTAACTTCTCAGCCAGAGGCCCTAGGTTCGATTCCTAGCTCGAGCTGGTAAAACACTCGTCTACTTCTAAATGTGTATTGTACCAATTGTTGAAAAAACAGTGTTACATACATACATATTTGAAACGGGTGGAATTTGTGGTATCACAATGGGCCCATATTGAGACATAAGTGTGTCTTATACAGAGGCAGCCACTACAAGCTACCCACCCACCTAGTTTTCAAAACAACCCTGAATATTACCGCCAGCATCTGTCGCTTCTCACCACCGAATCTCAACAGTCTTTCATTTCAAAAATGTCCATTTCCTCTGCAGTCTCCAGTCCTCGTCCTCTCGTCCGTCATGGTCGCATCAAAAATACATTTTATATGTAAGTGTAAAGGTATTGCTCGGGGTAATATCTTTCCTTACAAACATAAACTCAGACTCAAAAATACCTGGATGCTCCCATACAAACTAAGCATTCATATAAAAGACCTTTGTACCGCTCTTAGTTTGTCTTCAGAGATTTCAAACCACCAAAATGGTTTTCTTCAAAAGCATTCTAATGAACATTCTTATCCTTCGTATTCATTACCTTAGCGGAATTTTATACAAAACCAACCAATTTCATACAATAATCTTCCCAACGTTCTTAGGTTTTTGCTAGAGAAAAAAAATTTAGAGCCACCAATACAAAGTTTTTCTTTCAAATATTTTATCTAGACTTATATAAACATTACTTTCTTCTGAAGATTACTTAAGCTTCTACACAACTTGAACTTTTAATTAAGTCGCAATAGGAAACTCTAAACCCGTTTTCAGTACTCAGTGGTTTAGTTTAACACTAGAAAGGCCATTGCGGTCATTTGAACGGTTCTTCATTTTTAAATATCTGTATTTTCTTTAGTATTTCTATTACTTTTGCTTTAATGACTTTTATTTTTATATTGGATTCTACAATTAGTTCTACAATTAAGATTCTAAAATTACAATTAGCCAAATCCGATGTGCACTTTTTGAGATATCAGCGGATATAAAATGTGGTCATTGTAGTTATGGAAAACTTGCGGTCTTTCTTTTGTTAAGGCAGCAGGCATCATAGATCGACATTTACTGCTGATTCTTTCACTATTAGAGAAAATGCGTCAGTGCAAAATATACAAAATTAATAAATCTTTTTAAACTATGATAACAACCAGAGGGCATCACCAATCGTCCACAAGGTTCGTTCATCATTTCTTGTATAGACTTTTCTTTTCACTATGGTTCTAACGACAACTTAACAACAACAACGCTTAAAATGTGCTGCAGTAATCTTATGCAAATACCCGAAACTGAGCTCTGAACAGTAGGCACCAGGTCTTTGCCCCATTTTTAAAGCGTCTCCCATTATGTTTTGAAACGTGGTTCTCTGCCAATCAACACTCCTCGTTCATTGTGGTACTTTTTTAAGCTTACAAGTGAAGTCAGTGGCGCACTTAGGAAGGTTTTGGGGGTTCCAACCCCCCCAAACACTAAAATTGCTGGTACAAAATATGGTTTCAAATCGAGTTCGAGTCCAAAGTTGAACGAAGCCCGCCTCCCCCAAATTAAATCCTGTGTGCGCCACTGAATGAAGCAATAACCTAATTTTATGTGATGAGAGTCATCAATCAATTACATATATATAATTCATATATACATGTGCATATTTATCTGAGCAGTGGCCCACACAGGATTTCATTTTGGGGGGTTTTGATTACAACTTTTGAGCCCAATACCACTTGAAGTCATGTTTTGTTCCAGCAATGTTGGTATCTGGGGGGGTTGAACCCCAACCCCCTGTGTGCGCCACTGTATCCGTAGAGATATGTAATAGAGAGAGATTTAACCTTAAGAGATGCTCAAGTCTCCTCCTCAAGTTTGAATGCAGAGGACATCTATTCCTTCTACAAGTGGAATCTGCAAGATTTTTATTTTATTTTATTTTACAGACTTTAGTTAACTATGGACTGCAAAACTAAAACTATAAACCCATATAATACATTCTAGAGTCTATAAGTTAACCCAAGTTCAGCAAAAGTAAACTCAATCCTTAATGTCCTATAAGAATTCCTGTTTTATTTTGCGTCAAAACGTCTTAGTTTACCCTAAAACTTCCTTTAACTCTCAACCTAACCTAATCTAGCCTGCACCCAAATAGACTCCCTACTCATATTCTACACTACAATTTACTTTGACTATTTACTCGCACACGAAAACAAAGCGACAAACCAACCAAACCTCGATCGGTGTTCCAATGCATTGGGGACGGACGGATGTTGTTAAATCGCAGCTGAAGTTCATGTCGCAACGCATCAGACGTTCCAGTGTGCCGTGGCTTTTCACATAGTCGCCGCTCGCCAGTCGCCAGTCGCCGCGCAACACTGCGTTGCGGTTGTCAACGCCATTGCCATTGCCATCAGCCACGCCAGCGATCATCATCGTCATCAGCAGCGACGGCAGCGGCAGCCTCATCGATGCGCCATAGACCTCAAATCTACGCACAATTCACAGCGCACGAAAGCGACGAAAAAAGCGCCTCACACAAAGTACCTTCTGCGACCACTTGGCCACCACAGGCGCCCCACCACTCCCAGCTGCCGCTGCACCAATGCGCAAAAAACCAAACAAACACACACACACACACACATAGAGAAATGCAGTCGACAATTCAGCGCACAAATTCATAAGTAAGTAAGTAAAATAGTTTTGTGCCAAAGACAAGAAAAATAGTTTACGACCAAGTTACGTGGAATAATGACTGGTTTTCAGAGTAACATAATCGGTCACTGACTCGGTGGCAGTGGCTGCAATTTGAGAACCCCGAACTAAGTCACCGGCGCGGCGCGGTGCACTCTTGTCGTACACACGAACGCAGCGATTGCTATTGTTGTCGCCTGGTCTTGTTGACTGTTGTTGTTCTGGCTGCTGTTGCTGTTGCAGTTGATGCGAATATTGCTGCTGCGAGAAGGTTCGAAGTACAACGCCGTAATCACGATGGCAGCACCGATAGCGGACAGCGACGCTGCTCGTGTTGTCGGTGACGAAAAAGAGGCAAAGGGCCACGGAGACGCGTCGGTTGCGTGAAGCGCTCTGAAGCGATGCGATGGATGTCACATGTGGCGATGCGATGCGATGCGATGCGATGCGATGCGACTTTGTTGCGTCGCTTTGTGCGGCGCTGTGCTACGTTGCGTTGCGTTTCGGTAACTCCAAAGATGTTAATGACATATTTTTTCTCTTTGCTATTCCTATTGCTGGTTGGTATTTTTTGTGTTTACTCTGGTCAACTTCAAGTCGATGCAAAGTCAAATTGCTTTACTAAAGCGAAGCTATTTGGGAATTTGATGCTAAATAAGAAATTTTAGATACTAATGCAGATTTACCAAAACTCATCAAGTGATGTGTGAAATTCGAAATTAAATTGGAAGTTAAATTCGAAAATGGAAATTAAATTCAAAATTCCATATTCGAAATTCGATATTCGAAATTCGAAATTTCATTCGAAATTAAATTCGACATTGATTTAAAAATTCGATATACGAAATTAAATTCGAAACTAAATTAAATTCGAAATTCGAAATTGAATTAAATTCGAAATTAAATTCGATATTCGAAATTAAATTAAATTAAATTGAAAGTTAAATTCGAAATTGGAAATTAAATTCGAAATTAAATCGGAAGTTAAATTCGAAAATGGAAATTAAATTCAAAATTCGATATTCTAAATTCGAAATTTCATTCGAAATTAAATTCGAAATTGATTTAAAAATTCGATATACGAAATTAAATTCGAAATTGAATTAAATTCGAAATTGAATTAAATTTGAAATTAAATTCGATATTCGAAATTAAATTAAATTGAAAGTTAAATTCGAAATTGGAAATGAAATTCGAAAATGGAAATTCTCGACTTCTTACTTCTTCTTTTTAATACAGAAAACCAATTAAAAAGTTGAACCAAATAGTAGCAACAAAACTTTTTATTACTATTATTTTATTATTATATTTGTCGTCCAAATAGTTAAATCGCTGTTTAATTAGAAGATATCAACATTTATGTTATCCCGCCTTGAGCCGGACCTACGCATTTGAAAGTTAAGCTCGACCAACTTTTCATGGCTGTTATTTAATTCTAAGAAGCTTTGCTCTGTGGAAGATAAAATTGTGCTATGTTGGTAGATGGAAACTTGAAATCTTCGAGCTCTGGATTCGTGATTCGTTTAACTAATCCGGGTGTGGATGAGTAACAATTTGGACAGTGAGATGGAAAGACGTCTTAAATCTCAATAACGAATACCAGCGCCAAGTGGACTTATTGTCTCTTCTTAAGAATATAGCCGACTTTTACGCAAAGCAGAAAAGTATGAAAAGCACTCAAGTCGAGCAAGATCTCCATAGTGAAGGCGGCTATCGATCAGTGTCTATTTCCTACAATGGCGAACACAGGATTTCGTTTTGGTGGACTTTCGTTCACAACTTTTGAGACCCATAAAAGCTAAAACCATATTTGGCAACTAAAATGTTTAAAAATAAAAATACTGAGAAAGAGTTTGAACTCCTAAAGCTCCCCTTGCCCCCAAAAGCCACTGATTCCCTATGTTCGCCACATTTGTTTTTTCCCACATTTGGACATTACATACTTCCATTGTACTACGACTTGATGTTCCCTGTTAATGTGTTTTGAATCTACCCCACCTCTGGAGAAATCTGGGTAAATCCTGGGGTGCTTCTCAATACGTCAATGTCAATCGTCTCAAACCTGGTTCGGGCATACGCGGGGCAGACACACAGAAAGTGGTCCGCCGTCTCATCGTCTTTCCCACAGGAAGGACATAGTGCACTGTCAGATTTGCCTACCTTTTCCATGTGCTTTGCCCATAGAAATTGACCCGTCATCAACCCAACCAACTGCCTTCAGTTCCTTCTGCATAATGACAGAAGAAACTGTGAGCATTTGCCAGAGATGACAGGAAGCTCGTAGCCTGCCATGCTCGTTCCTGGGTCACAGTGACCCATTTGTTAACAGTGGCTTTGATGGCTGCAGATGGGAGACTTGTTTGATCATCTTTTAGTGGCATAAAAGTTAGAAAAGAAATACCACTGCAAGCACACAACTTCTCTTATATCATTTTGCAATTACCATCGGTTTTTCAAGACATTTTAAAAAATCCATTCATATAGTTTAGTGGACTTTGTGAAAGTTAAATAAAACCATTCTGGACAGCTCCAATAAAAACTCTTTAAGAGTGCAGTAAGTCGAATTCCATGTAGGGATGAAAGACTAAAACGAGCGACCTCGAGTTCAAGCGATTAATTTGGATATGTAGTGGAAATCGGCCAGACTGTACAGTTTTCTTATAAGAACGGCATGAAGATGGGGCCAAAACCAACACGTCACTATCTATCAGTAAAGCTAGAAGATCTAACAGCCAATCAACCAAGCCAAGCATATTTCGGATTCAGGGTCTTGGAGAATGTTCCGGCGAAGGCAATCTACGAAATCCATCTCAGAGTATTTTAATTAAGAACCAGTGGGCCGTAAATATCTCTTTTAATGCAAAGCATTTTGTTAAATCCAAAACCTTTTATCAGTTAGAAGACAAGGTTTTGTGCGAAGAATTTGTGGGCTTATGACTTGAACATATCAAAGCCAAGGCTTCTGGAGAAAATTTCCAAAGAAAAATTATTGCAAAGTCGTGCATTGGGTGTCAGAAATTAACTCTCTTGGTAGGGTAAAGTGTGCTCCAAAATAGTGTCGTTTGTACTCTTGGAATATCACTGTTAAGAAAGTTAAAAATAGTGTCGTATCCTCTCTTGACTCTAAGAAAGCCAGAAATGTTGAACGACACTTCATTTCGATTTATTCATAAGCACCTCAAATCACCTTTCAAGTCATTTTCTCATCTTTTCTTACCTTTATGTTTCCTTACCTTGTCTTAAAAGTTGAAAGGAACTCTTGAAAAAACACCAAAAGTTGGTTGGACAACCTTCGTATTCAATGACTCGTCCCGAAAGAAAAGATTCCATAATTGGAGAATCGAACCCACAACCCTCTAACTTGTGTTCCAAAGCACCACTAAAACTAATTAACTCAGAACAAATATTGTTCGTACTTGAGTTACAGCTAAATTTCCATTGAAATTTGTTTATCTATTTTTAAAACGATAGTAATTGAGAAAACACAAAACTAAGCATAGCCAACTTTATAAAAATTACATTCAATAAAATAATTAATAACGAATTCATAGAAATATGAAAGAGAATTGGTAAAGAGGCGAACAAAAACACGCACGCACATGTGCCAATTCACAGCCATGGCCCCAAGGACCTTTGAGCATTTAGTTTTTTCATTTATTTTCTCTTTTACGTGTATTCATTTAATTTGTGCCTCGCACTGCCCACAACGCGCTGACCGCACCACCTCCACTCCACTTGCCACATTTACCTACGTGCGGTCGCCACGTATTGTACTCGAAGCAAATATTGTATTCATTATATTTAACTTTTCATTTGCAATTGGCAATAATCATTGATTTTGCTGGCATCATGTTGCAATTGCAATTCCACACAACAACGCAATCAGCCAGCAAATTCAGCTAAGCACTAATAATTAACACATTTTTTCCATACAATTCGAATGCACGTCAGTTCAAGCGCAAATCGAATGAAAGTTGCTCATACGCCACGTTGACCGCAACGAAAATTCACTCGCCCGATGGGCAACAACGCAAAAGGAGCCATCGAAGTGCAGCAATGCAGAGGCAATTCTAAATTTCTGCGTGCGTTCGGCACTTCAGACAACGAGCGGTGGGGCAAGTGGTATGGAAATGCAATAACCGACACAAATTCATGTGCTGAATTTAGGTTTTAATAATTTATTGGAATTTTTTGTTGCAATCATTTATCCACTGAATGTGGCAAAGTTACGCTGACGTGTCCGCTGCACATTAAATGCGGACACAAAATGCGAAAATGCCAAAAACACAGCGAACAACATTAATGAAAATCGTCAAAGGTACAACAAGAAATGTGACAAATTTTGAAAAAGCAACAACAGCAACAGTGGCAGCGGTGGCAGTTCATGTGGGTAGCCAACACAACGAAGGACATGAGTGAGATTAATTTGCACAGATAAGCCGAAAACAATGTCGAAAAACTGCATGAGTGGTGCAAATGAAGTGAGTTTTAAATAGAAAAATTTAAGGCCCGTGTATAGAAATTTTAAGACGAAATGGTTAGTAAAAAAAGTGCATAAAGACATTAGGGAGGTGTCAGGATCTTAAAAGTGTAAGTTTTTATTAAAATAAAATTTTTTAGAGAGCCTTTGGTTGTACAGCAGCCAAACAATTAATTTTTAATAGCAATTAAAAAAACAAATTTTATGTATTAAAGAGGGTGAAGTTAATGTTCTTGTATCATTCGAATTTTCTGGAATTCCTCAAATCGTTTAGAAATGACAAAAGTCTGGAAGTCTAAGGACGCGTAAATTAATGTTTTTGTATCATTAAACTTTTTTGAAGTTCCTCAAATCGTTTAAAAACGACAAAAGTTTGAACGCCTGACGTTTAAGTTAATGTTTTTGTATCATTCGATTTTTCTAAAGTTCCTCACATTGCACAGTGATTCGACTCCATACAACCGCGGGACAAAATTAGAAGGAGTGGTCCCTTCTTCATAAAATTTGGTATACTAGTTAATCATGGTCTGCTGAATTGAAATATCCATTTTGTTTTTCTTAAACTGTTGTAGTTTGGCAATGCCTGAGGCTTAATTTTGCAAATTTCGTCATTTGTGGAAAGCTATAGCACCAAATGTATTGGCTAGATTTTTCAGATTTTACATTTAATCGGTTACGTCAACATTGATTATTCCAAAGAGTAACAGAAATTGTATCGGGACCCTCTGGTTTTGCAATAAAAACAATAATAATAGATGTATGTTTTGCATTTTTGCAGATTTTATCATTTTTCGTGCTAATTGCATACTTTTAGGCATAAATAAAATAAATTTTGTCGAAAAATACGTGTTTAGACCACTTTTTAAATTGAATTATTTTCTAAGATCGGAAGATATCGGAGGATATAATTACATTATCCGACAAAGAAAGAATGCTTCTTAAAATAAAAAAAAATCCAGGAACATACTTTAACATACTTTTTAGATATTTTCGTCTAAGTTTTGCCAATTTTCAGATTTTTAACTCACAATAATATTTTGAATTAAAAGTGAAGTATAAGTCTACGCTTTGCAAATTTTGGGAAAACATTAAAAGCGAAAATGGCCACATCATTTCTTATTCTATATTGAAAGTTTAAGCAACTTCGTGCTAACCAATTATTTTTAAAATTGTTTGTACTCAATAGACTAAAAAACAGAAAATATGAGTTTAAATTTTTTTGTGAAAAATGTTTCAACTTTGAGCGGCTTTTGCACAGACACTAATTGATTTTTTGCACAGATTTTTTGGCGTTTTCTTAGTTCTTTCAAATGACATCAAAATCGTTAAATTCTGAGACCATAAATTTTTTGAATTTTTGTCTATGGAACGAATTACTGTGCATTGCTTAGAAATGGCAAAAATTTGAGATGCCGTTTTTCAGTACTTTATAAGAGTAAAGTATTGAGAGCAGAAGTCCACGCGTCCCGGCCCACTTTCAGGCCCATATTTTTGCTCCACCGACATGTCACACATTCACATCACATGTAGGCAGTGGTGCACACAGGAGAGGCGAGAGGTTTTGGGATTCAAACCCCCAAATAAAAAATTTCTCATGAAAAATATTCTTTCAAATGGAATTGAGCTCAAAAGTTATACGCAAACCCGCCGCCCAAATTAAATCCTGTGGCCGCCACTGCATGTAGGCGTGTGTAATTTTTTGTTTGTGTACCTCAAAATTTCTATAACGCCCACCCAATGCTTTGACCTCGCACTACAATGGAAAAATTAACACAAGCGCGTTCCCTTCTCTCTCCTCCACCACAAAATTGGATATCTACCAAAAAATAAAACACACCAACAAAAAATTAGCAAAATCCATTTTGGTAATTCACAACCGCAATTGTACAACAACAACAACAACAACACAATAGCGTTCATAGTGCAGTAAGAAAAGTGACCGAAAAAAGTACACAAATCCCCAAACTCTGTCGCCGCTGTCATTGAGCTGTGCGCCATAAATAGGCGTCCATTGTTTTGGACACCAGGCAGTCACGAACAACAACAACAACAGCAACATCAGCAACCATGATACAGCGACAAAAGTGCAAATTTGCAGCAGTGTTGCATGCCACGGTCGCGCCGCCAATTTTTATGACAGTTGCGCGCTCGTCTCACTCGCTTCGCTCACAGTTTCTCGAATGCTTTCTCGTCTATTTTTTGCTTAAATTTTTCATTGTTTTTTTTTTGTTTTGTTTTTGTGGCGCTGAGTTGTTTTTGCTCTTTTTGCAAATTTTAGAACTCTGCATTAGTGGAAAATTAAAACGGAACGCGGCGCTGCTTATTCGGCTTTTGTGCCATTTTCGTTCTGGTCGTTTTGGTGTTGCTCAGTGTTTTTCTTTTTGGTTTGTTGGGTTTTGTTGTTTTTCGTGCATGACGAGTGGCACTGACGCCGCGGAAGCGACATTCATTCACTTAAATGCGACATTAAAGCGATGAATTAATAATTAACCCGAGTAGTAATGGGTTTGAGGTTAGGTTCGCTTCGTTTCGTCTCGTCTCGTCGCGGCTCATTTTGCGCGCACTGGCGCTGACGATGGCGCTGACTCGTTCATTTCGGCTACAACCCACCGCTCCTGTACCCGATTGCTGTTGTCTACAACATTACATATATCTGACATTGTTGTTGTTGTTGCCTTAGTGCCATATGCTGTGATGGATTTGCAATTTATTGTATTTGTTTTGGGCTTTTGTTATGGCTGTTGCTTGTTAGTTGAGTATGCAACGCTCAGTCCCACTGTGCTTTTCGACAATGGCATTAGTACAGCAACAACAACAACAAAAACAACCGCAGCAGCAATAACAGCAGCAAATTTATGACAATTGCAAACTAAAAAATGCAGCACAGAAAAATGCTAAATGACATTAGTGCGGATATGCTCGGGTGGCACAGTGGGCCATTGGCTGGGAAACATCAGTTTTATTGCGCGCAAACATGCGCTCCGACTGTTTATCCTGCGCCCTTTGTGTTTCGGATTAAAATAGCAACACAAAAAACTGCACACGACCGAATGGAAAAATGTTTGCAGTTGCAATTTTTTTGTTTTAATGAAAACACACACAAACACACTCACACACACATTGAGTTAGAATAAAAGGAGAAAAACATGAAAAAACGGGAAAAATATTGCTCGTCAATTGTAAATCATATTTAATTAGCGCTGCCTGACATCATTTGGCATTTTAGCTGAGCGCTGCAACTTTGCCTTTGTACTTCATTGCCCATAGCAGAGAAGACAATTTTTAGTTGTTGCGGCTTGGCTGGTAGTCGACGAGCCAACAACACTAATGTGACTACCGATTTATGTTAATATAATTCGTATTCACATTCATGAACGCAAATTAGCATAAGTAGTCAGATTTTGTGGAAAGGATCAAACGGAGTTGGTGAGCTACGACTGAGAACTCGCGCGGGAGATTCGAACCTTGCAATGTTGGATTGAAAATTATGAAAGTGATCACAGTTTCGTTATGTTTTTGAGTCTCTATGACATCCAGCTCGACAATGGATTAAGAAAAATTAGGTTCTAATGAATTTAACGCTACACTATAACTCAGAGTTCTGAGATCAGAATTCAATAAATGCCTCCCTCTCAGTTAGGACAACGTGCAACCTATTTTCTTCCAACCAACTACCCCAATAAATTTTGTCTATAAGCTGACAGATGCAGACAGATGATGCGAATAGATGAAGAGAAGACTTAACTTGGAAGCGAGAGCAATTACATTTGCAGATAGTCTCGATGGTCTAATATCTTAATTTTCTTAGCAAATATAACCAGAGACCTAAAATAATTATTATCCATATTTTTGGGAATATAAAAATTGCCCTAATTTAAGAAATTTCTATAATTATTGCTTTTTAATAATTATTCCCAATAAGAAATTTTTTACGTCGCCTTAAACTATTATCATGTAATAATTTTTTTTCAGTTACATAATAACTCTTATTCGATGTCGATAATTATTATTTTAGAATTTTTGTTTTTTACATTGCTTCATAACTTTTATTTATGAATTTTTTTAATTTACGTTACCGATAACTATTGTGTTAGGAAATTTTGGAAAATTTTTTTTACATTGAATTACCACATTTTGGATATGAATTGATTTTTAGTTGTTTTTCATTGACAAACACAAATTAACTGCAGAAACCTAATTTCCACCAACAACTACACAATTAAAAATCAATTCATACTCAAAATGTGGTAAGGCAACGTAAAAAAAAATGCTTACATAAAAGTTCTGAAACAACGTAAAAAAATTTTTCTTTCAAATAATAGTTATCGGCTACGTAAATAACAAAAAATCATAAATAAAAGTTATGAAGCAACGTAAAACAAATGTTCTCAAAATAATAGTTATCGGTAACGTAGGTAAACAAAAAAGTCATACATAAAAGTTATAAAGCAACGTAAACAAAAAACTCTAAATAATAATTATCAAGAACGAAAACAAAATTTGTTTCTCATAACAGTTATTACGCAACGTAAAAATTAACTGTCGCAAATAATAATTATAATCAACAAATAAAATTTATGTTGCATTGTAATAGTTACATTGCAATTATTTTCTTAAAAAACTTATAATAATAATAATTGAATATAACCAATTTGAATCAAATTATCAATTAATGAAAAGTTCTCCAGTTTCAACACCAACCAGAAGTGACTGAGAAATGGGCCCCGAGCTACTGACGAACAACTCATATCACATCCTCACCAAAATAAGTCACAGTATCAACAAATAGAAGGTTCTCCACTCGCAATCCCGAACAGAAGTGATTGAAAACTGGGCTCAGCATTACCGACAAGCAGTTCATATTACAACTTCACCAACATATCTAAATTAGATGACAAAATGGTCTCAAAATGCTGAATGACTACAGTGTTTTCGAAGCAAAAGTAGAATTGCCTCATCTCTAATAACTGATCCTCACCAAATGGAGTCCAACATTCGATAAATAGATAGATCTACACTCTCAATCCCGAACAGATGCGGCCCAGACTAGGGCTCAATCGACAAGCAACTCGTATCAGATATTCATCGACATCTCCCAACTAGATGAAGTGCTAGATGGAGGCACATTGTTGGTCTCACTTTTGTTAAGTTATTCTCGAAAAATTGTGGACAATCATAGTGGTCTCAAAGCACAAGCATTAGTCACTCAAATTGACCCAATTTTTAATATTTAATCCTCATTAAATAAAATTAAAGTATCAATAAATAGAAAGTTCCCCATTCGCAATCCCGAACAGAAGCGATTAAAAATTGTGCTCAGCAATCTAGCAAACTAGATGTAGGCGTACCTATTGTTGGTAAATTATTCAAGTAAGTTATTCTCTCAAAATGCTGGACCACTTTAGTGTTTTCAAATCACAAGTTTCAGCCTCTAGAATTGACCCGAAAGTGAGTCAAGAAAGCTTTTTCTCTATGGGAAATTACAGCTTGAAAGTCCTATAATCTGATCAGTCATATAATCTAACGTCGCACAGTGTTGCGAGTTCATATAGCGGAGTGACAAAAATAGAAGCTGGTCGTATATAAATGAAATTTGGTATACAGTTATTGTATGAGTAAAGAACTTACTGTGTAAAGAATTTCAGTGAAATCGCACCAAAACTTCGACCACCTCCCATACAAACGGATTTGAAAAAACTTCATATTAACAATTAAATGTATCTTAGTTCATAAAAGCTACATTCATAATATTTGTATTTTAATATAAATTTATTTATAGATAAAATCCGCTTTTGTCAAAAGTGATTGAAAACAAACTTTCGATAAATTGCTCCAAAGCTGCTCAGAAGTTGCTGTTAGAGGGTTAAAATCTTGGACTGACCCCACTAATTTTTCCTCTTGAATATTTCTTTCGAACATACTTACCCCCTCTCTCCAACCCCTAATGAGGCTCCCATACAAAATCATCGTATTTGGAAAGTTTTAGAAAGCTGCTCTCAGGTTGGTCCCAGACGTACCCTATGTAAGACTGACCCCCATTTATTTTCCTTTTCGAATATTTTTTCTATACACACCTAACCGCTATATCCAACTCTTAAGGTGGCTGCCATACAAAACTTGTAATTTTCAATGGAACTGGCTCCACACTTGAAAATGTAGTAAAGTAAGCGAGGAAACAACGTATCTGGGAAACTATTGAACCGATTTCAATGATTTATTCAGCAATCGTCAACATTCCTGAGTGCAAAAAATACAAAATTAATTAAAGTTCAAAAATTCACCACCAGACGGCGCCACAATACAAGTGAAGTAGTTAGGCTGTAAACTTTTGGGTTTGTACGAAAAAAAATCAAAGTGTAGTATCGAAACTGCATTAACTCCTCTATTTCGATATAATAGTAATCGTAATTGATTTTCCGAAGCTATGTATCTTCAACAAATTTTTCCATCAGCAACTTCAGGAACTTGACATTCATCTCATGTGGTTTTCTGGTCACAAAGATACAGTGGGCGAGATGAAAAGTTCAGACAAGGAATTCTCATAAAAATTTGCGGCCTAAGTGACATCTGAGGGTATTTACAGTTTCGTAATCGGGCAAGTAGTGACTAACTTTGCAAACATTCTATCTGAAACTGGCAAAACAGTGCTAAAATTTTGACCAAAATCGTATGAACACATTGACGGAAACATACATTTAATATAGAAAATAGTTAAATATTTTTAGAATTTCATTTAAAATTAAATTTTATTGAACTATCCAAGTCTGAGATCGGCAAAACAGCAAATTATATTGAATTATCTATGTCAAAGTTGGGGTGTTTTTGAAAAATTAGTAGGAAATTTCAATGAATTGGCATCTCTGTTGTTGAAACTCGCCGCAGCGGACAAAACCGCTTCGTGCTAATGTCTTCCAAATCGAGTCGTTCGCAAATATCGAAAGTCTGGCAGCTGCCCGGCATGAAACCAGCCGAGGGGCGCTCAAAGCAAGGTGACGAATTCCATAAGAAGCGAAAAAATTAACATTGAAAAATTGCTAAGCACACAAATGACATAAAAATGCAGAAAGACCAAAGGCAGACAACTGAAGTAACTGTCGAGTGAGAAAAGCGAAGCTCAGAGAAAAGTGAATGCATTGTAGTTGCTGTGCTGCCGAAATCACCGCAACTAACAAACGCGTTTTCAAAGTTCAAATTGTGGTCCAAATGGCATCGCCAACAACAAACTGGCCGATGACTATTCGCCGTCCGAATGGACAAATGGAATGGACAGCCGTTTTTGTTTGCCTGCGTTTTTCACATGAAAACAAACGAAAAGTGCACTGAAAGCGTTTCGTTATGCAATGACAAAAAATCACAGCAACAGCGACAAGTACAACAATACTAAAAATGCAACAAACAAGCAGTCGGAACACTGCAGAGACGGTCGCAACATCGAGTGCGAGTGAAGCCGGTGGCTGCAGACGCTGTCCCCCATTGTTTTTGTTGTTGTTGCTGATGCAGATGTTGCGCGGCTGCAACATGCCGCCAGTGCAACAGCAATAGTTGCTGCGCTAATGCTGTGGCGGGTCTGCTGAATGGGCTGACAGGTGGCTCAGTCGAGGTGGCAGGACGCGGCAGCTAACTTAGAATTATGCGTAAATAATGAATAAACATGCAGCGAATTTGCTGCAGTCACAGCCACTCGAAACGCCGGCCGACAGCAAATGTCGCTGTTCGGTGTGGCCGCCGCTGGGAAGCGTTGCGATTTGGTCAAAGCTCACACAACGCTGGCAGCGCGCTCTGTATGTGTGTGTGTGTGTTTTTTGTGATCCCTCGCAACGATTTTGTATTGCTTGCGCCTAATGTCGCAATAAGTTTTTCATTTTTCATCCTAAGGCCGCACAAAGGAGACGCACAGTGCACAGAGTGCGAAAGAATTGCAAAATAGAAAAGGAAACATTGCGGCCGCTTCACCGCGCCCCGCTGCAACATTAAAGATTAAATAAACGAGCGTGTTGCAATGTCATTTGGCTGCGGTGATGATGTTGCCGATGATAATTCTATGGCGAAGACAGTCGGACAACCACAAAAAAATGCTCAACAACAACAACAACTACAGCGACAGCAGCGGCAGTGGCAGCAACTGCGGCAGCGCGTTGATGAGCAAAAAGTGAACATTTTTGGTGTTTGGCAGAGCGAACATGGCGCGCAGTGGCGGCCATTGCAGCCGCAGGAGGAAATGACAACATATTATAAAGTTGGCAAAAATACGTGCGACAACATTCCGCATGCTGTTACGAGTACTTTGCTGCTGCAGTTGTTGCTGTTGCTGCCCGCCTGCTGTTGCCTATTGCTGTCGTTTGCCGTTCTTTGGCTCTTGTTGCTCTGCGCCTTTTGTTTTGTTCGTTTTTTTGTTGCTTCCAAGGAAATTTTTTCCTATCAGAATTTATTAGACGATCAAACTGCAAGCAACAGAACAACAAAAGCAGCTGCGACAATGCAGCGCCAGCATCGGCAAAACGGTAGCAACAAGTTGCCAGATAACGCAGCAGCAGCAATGCGGCTCGCAGAAGCCATTCTGCCTTTGGCTGCAAAAACGCCCCGATTTTTCCTTCTTTTCGTTTTTCCTTAAATCTTTTTGTATTTCAGTTTTCTGTTGTTCTTTGTTCTTTTCGTGCGCCGTTTAGTTTCTAAATTGTGGAGAAAAGTAGGCATGTTGTTGTTGTTGTTATTGTTGTTGCTGGTGGTGGCGGCGGTCTTGTTGCACCGCTGTTATTCCAACGAAGCACAGTAGGGAAATGGCTGCCGCACATAAGCGATACAAATACAAGTTTATGGAAAGCAACAAAGTTGTGCGCTCGCCAACGCCAACGCGTAGCGAGCAGCGAGAAGTGCGCCGCAGTTGCTGCGCGC